>JAMBLF010001586.1:0-60227 GCA_030578115.1 Leucoptera coffeella
TTAAACTTAGAAAATTGATTCAATTTAGAATCGAAACTCAACTGCTGGGGTTGAGATGTAATAAACTCAGTGAACTCAGAGGGTTGTCTCAAGTCTTGTGACTGGGACGAACTCAACAACTTTGGTTGAGATGAAAAATTAGAAAAATCAGAGAACTTAGAAAAATCAGAGAACTTAGAAAAATCAGAGAACTTAGAAAAATCAGAGAAATTAGAAAAATTAGGATCATCTTTAAGTGTGTCCTTAGGTTCTGTATACGCCCCTGGGCGACACACAACAGGAGCGTCATCTAATTTAAAGTCTGCTCTGTGGCGGACTTGCATACAACGTGTTGTACGGGTGCAGACACGCGAGGCTCAGGTTTCACCTGATAAGGTGCTCGCTGTGCTTGTTGGGGATTAGACTTATTCTTAAACTCCAACTTTCGGCATTCTTGTATCGTATGCCCCGGATTCTTACAATACTTACAAAATTTGGAATTAGCATTAGAATTATTGTTGTAAGAATTAGGTTTATTGTAAGAATAGTTATTAGGCCTAGAATTATTAGCCCTGTAATTGGATTGAAAATTAATTGGGTAAAATTTGGATTTATGCTTAAAGCATTCATTGGATGTATGCCCTTGCCTTTCGCAACGGTTGCATACTTTTGAAGGCCTCGATACCTTCGTGAGGTTGAAGAGCTTTTCCTCTTCAATAGCGTGAGTGATAGCCTCACTCAACGTATTGGGGTTTCTACATCGGACTATATGAGAAAAATTAGGGTTTAACCCTAGGAGGAAGGTGTTGAGTGCCAGATCCTCCATGGCAGCTATTCTGCCAGGCTTCTCGGCCTCCGAACATCCCGAAAATTGAATGTCAGATAGGAGTCTTGTTAGGCAAGCCTCTATCCGTAATGAGAATTGAATGACCTCTTCGGTCGAGAACTGTTTACAGTTCTGAAGTTCTAGAAGTAAGTGGGTGGAGTGCTTTTTCTCCCCGAAATTTGTTTTAAGAAAATTCTTTAGATCCGACCATTTGTCGAATCTCCGTAGGGAGCAAGCTAACTGAGCTTTTCCCTCTAATTGTGAAATTATGTATTTGCATAAGAAGCTCAACTGGCTATCTTCTGCCAGTTCAATGGCGTTCTCACAATTTGTGAGAAACGCGGGAAGAGACGCCCTATCCCCATTATAGGGTTTTATAAATTTAGTAAGGAGATTGAGAGACAACTTTTTTGTCTCGACTTCCTCTGCGTCTGTGAACTCATCATTCTTTATGTCCTTTTTAGGAGCCATTTTAAAAAATAGTATAAATCAAAGCTAGTCACAAAAACTAAAAAAAAACTAAAAAGTAACGATAAAATATAAAATCTCAGTAGAAAATCCTCTTTAAAGATGGTTAGGTGCTTCGCTCTCCCACAAAATAAGAAAAGATTCACTTACAGTAGAAACTGCATCACTTTAGTCCTGATGTTGTTACCGGGTTTCTGCTGGACAGCAGAGGACGACGTCGGTTCTCGGGGTTGCAGGTCTTTCTCTGCAACGACGTCTGCGACGGCTGCTACGCTCGGCTGGTCGAGGGCTGGCGTGACACGGCCTGTGTCACGACTGACGAGCTTCCTCGGGAAGTACTCGGTACTGGCGTGAGGTACGGGTCCTCACGGCTTACAAGCACACCGAATTTCGTTCGCGCTTTGTTCGGAATACCGGTGGGCATATATACGATATGCCTCAAGAACGGTATCCCACCGCTGCCACCAATGTTGTGCGGACGAAATAAAATGCCTTTTTAAAAAAAACACTTTTTATTTTCCCTAAGCCGAATACAAGGTATTGTTAGCGAACCGTCTTAACCATTTGATGGTTGGAAGAGAACTCCGATATGAACGCATGATACTAATAATGAAACGTTGGCTGCAAAGTCAGCACTTAAAACGACGCGGTATGAGGAGGCTTACGCGAGCAAAACTTACTTATTATTTTAATCTATAACAACACCTGAACCTCTGACTACCCCGCAAGGGTTAATGGTCGTGAATGCGTTTGTTTTTGTTTATTTTCAGTTAAGGTTTGGGTTCATAGTTTTATTTAGGTTAAGTAGAATATAATTTAGGCTAGATGATAATTTATTTGTAAAATTTTTTGTTTATAAAATATAGACTTATTAAAAACGCGTTCACGACCATTAACCCATGCCCTTGTCAGAGGTTCAGGGACCCATCTCTGCAATTGCGGACGTAGTAATTCTATAGCCACCTCGAACCCAGTGTTATGAGAGTACTCAATATGACAGGTGACAAGCCATGTCGCCATTTACAAGCACTAACTATTACGTGTTCGGGAACAGGGTTTCCTCACGAGGTTTTACCTAAATGTTTAATTACGAGGATGCTTAAATAAATTGCTTACATGTCAATGAAGCGATAGTGGTTTGCCGGGATCTGGACAGATGGGGATCCGTCATCTCTGCCTACCCCTCTACAGGGAAAATGGCGTGATGAGTATATACGAGTGTGTATTATTTTTATTTCTATCGTCCTATTTTTTAGTTACATACAAGCCCTCATTCAAAAATTTTAACAATTCAAATTCAATTCAATTCAATAGTAATTCATTTAAAGGCAAATTGAATTACCTTATGTAAGTACTTTTGTATACCCCCCTCACAAGCGATTAACTAATTATGCCATAAATCAAAAACTAACCTAATGTGAACTGTATATTCCTGCCACTGACTCGCATAATAAGCTCATAGAACTTTGTTAATACGTATTTGCAATACTCCTGTGTGTTTTGGATTAATGTATGGAGTAACATACTGTTTTGACGTGTGTAACATACAAACGTACTTGGGTTGTGATCACATATGTGCAAAACACGAACCAAATATAAAGAGGACCCGGCGTAAGGAGCGGATCCCGTTACACTGTGCGGAGTCCAAATGGCGTGTTTTAATTGGTGCGGAGTCTAAAAATGTGTAGTAGAAAGAAGATACCTAATTTGATTGGCCGATGCCGTGTTTTGATTGGTTGTAATTTCCCCCCCTCCATCACACCTACCTCGTTTCACCCCGCGTAATGCCACGCTAGTTTCCATACAAATATTTTGCGTAAGGCCCACTCCTCTTATTAATTACTCCATGGTGCGAAAAGAAAAAAACCTTAGTATTGAAACAAAAACGTATTTAGTTTCGTAATGTGGCACTGGGCAAAAAATCCCTGAGGCTGCAGTTTCTTGTTGGTTCTTCTCCAAGCTAGGGCTTCCGAACCAACGGTAGAGTCATAGTTGTAAGACAACCAGAGCCACTCAATATATTTCGACGTTCAATGAATGTACTACTGTGCTTATATTGAATAAAAATCTTTTGTTTTTTGACTTTATGGAACAATCTTAATAGGCTAGCCCATCGGTTAATTGATTCCATTTACCCTGGTCCCTTTGTCGCCTCCTACGACATGCCGGGAAGAACGGCAGCTAGTTTGCATTCTTTTTACATCCCAGAGTAGCATGGGGAACATCCGGTGGGGTAGCCAGAGTTTCGCGTGTCTACTCTCTGTTGGGGAGTAAGTGATTTATCTCCCTATGGAACCCACATTGCATCAGATGGTCGAACCCACGTGATGAGTTATGTATTTTATAGAATAGGCAAGAATTTAACCTTTCATCGCAACATGACGTACAGAGTTGATAAGGCTACGGACCTATATTGGCCGTAAGGCTAGCAACCTGTCACCAATGTTCCATATGACATCACAACCCCAATATTTATATCGACATACCAGGAAGAACGGCAGCTAGTTAGCATTATTTTAACGTCCCAACAAGGGATAATATTTGAAATAAGTACTTTAAAGTTCTCTAGTTATAACCTAAAGCTAATCACTCATGATCGGTAGAATTTCAAACCAATTGGAAAATGTTCTGTGAAGCTTCGAGCGGAATATCTGTGGAGTAATTACATGTTTTGTCGACTGATGGATTAGGTTGGGCTTAAAAATAGATTTGCGAAGGCTTTTTATGTTTAGTAATGTAGGTTGTGTGAAAAAGGTGAGGATAAAAGTGCCTGTAACTGCCGAGTGTGTATGAGGAGGTGTATGGTCGGCAATGAAGTGAAATTGGTTTGCCAAGCGGGAGAAATGAGGATCCGTGATCTCTGTCTACTCCTTTATAGGGAGGAAGTCGTGATGTGTATGTTTAAGTAGGTGTCATCCAGTTTACAGATAAGTAAGTAAGATCACACATCTTTATTACATCTGTGAACCTGGTAAACACACCAACGTAATAAAAAATGGGGATTAAAATCTTCAAAAGTATATTACATAAATACATGTCCACAAGTCTACTTCACCAACGGGATAGGCTGTAGCTATCGATCTCCACCTGGAACGATGCTGATAATCTCCCTTGCTTCACTCACACTAATTAATGATTAATAACTAACGGGACTTATCGCCTATGTTTTTATATAATAAAGTTACCTTAATTATATGGTGGAGGCGAAGAAAAATGCATCGTCAGTCTGCCCGTGACCATGGCTACTGCAACGTAGCCGCAACGTCGGGTTAATAAAGGTAACTTTATTATATAAAAACATACGCGATAAGTCCCGTTAGTTATTAATCATAAGTATAAATCGCGAATCTCTTAAAACTATAATCACACTAATTAACCTTCTAATAGTTGCTCTTCTATTCTGCACAGCGTACACCCGTCTTAAGAAGATTATGAATTCAATACCTCTTACTATAATAATTGAGCAATTAGAAATAAGTACCTTAAGAACTCAACTTTCAAAAGTGCTTACGTTGTTGGGCATTATGATAATAGCATTATAAGTTGTGTTGCTTAGAAATTATAACATACTCGTACATAATAAAATAAAATAAGTAAATAAATAATGATATTTGGACATTATTACACCAATTGAACTAGCCCCTCGGTAAGTACATTTAAGACTTGTGTTAAGGTTACTAGTCAACGTATATTTAAGAAATGTATACATATTATATATAGATAAATACATATATAGCATATATACTCCACGACCAGACTGGAAAGCAGTAGAAAAGCGTAATTCTTAACTTTGCCTCTACCGGGAATCGAACCCGGGACCTCACGAATTAGCGTTCAGGTGTCTAACCGATAGCGCTTCGGAGGTCGTATGTAATAATTCGACTCTCGTTTGAATATCTATCAACAAAACTATCAACTCATTAAAATATCACTCACTTAATAGTTCCATGTTAGTCTAAGACGTAAAAAAATGCTAACTAGCTGCATTCCCGGCATTTCGTAGAAGGTGACTAAGGGACTAGGGGTATATGGAATCTATCGGACGATGGGCTAGCAAATTGTCACTAATGTTCCATTATGACAGGCCAACCCTAATTTTCATACTAAAAAGTGACTTAGGAGATATTATAGTTTCTAAAGACGTGAATGTATGAAGTCAAAACTATAGAACATATGTATATACGCTTCACGACTTGTCTATAGATAATTCCTTTTTACTGTGGCGGAGTAGTCAGAGGCTTAAGTGCCTATCACTGAAATTACGAAAGTATGTTAGGTTTGTGTCACTCGAAGCCCGCGTTTCACTAGATAGACAGCACCCAACGTGATAGGTAGTGAACCGTATCGCTATATATAGGCACTAGCTATTACCTAGCTCAAGGGATAGGCAGGTTTCCTCACGATGTTTTCCTCGCCGTTAGCGACTGTAAATTATGTAAGTAAATGAAATTTTATTCATTGGTACATGCCAAAGCCTGTAGAACAAAATTGAATAAACTTCCTATTACCAAACTTCCACCGCCAGTGACAAATTTTTAGATTTAGTTTTAAATTTATTTAATTTATAGTTTAATTAAATTAAGTTTGTAAATTTTTTCTTAATTAATTGCAAAGATTCTATCATTAAAATGTATAACAAATGATAGACGCTCTACAAAAAAAGCCAAACAATTACACTGACACCTTTCCTCCGAATTCTTAGAAGCCCGTTTTGATGAGTCAATGGGTTCCGAAATTCACATTCCCCTGCGTAATTAAGCCTTACAGAGAGAGGATTCAAGGAATGCAGAATGACTTAATTCACAGCGTCTGGGCGGGATAACAAGGACGCTGTTAGGTGAAAAGGTGAGATGATATGAGAAAATTCAGGTCTTAAGAAGTCGTATATACATACACATCACGCTTGATTCCTTGTAGGCAGAGACCACGGATATAGTTACTGACTATTTCGTGAAAAGGGGATTTAACATTGCTATGAAACCTAATGTACTGTATACAGACAAACACATCACGCCTGATTCCCTGTAGGCAGAGATCACGAATCCCCATCTGTCCCGATCCTGACAGACCACTTTCGCATCATGCACTTTTACACAGCTTTTCATACACCTTCGGCCGTTATAGGTACTTATAACGTCACCCTTTTTCAATATGGCGTCTATCATACTGTCGAATATCTTATTTGGCCGGCCCCTTCGTAACCGCCCTTCCACTTCACTTACATATATTCCTTTTGACAATCTACTATCATTCATCCGCATAACATGTCTTAAGAAGAAAATACATTATCACCTTTACTTACATTAATAATAATATGACATGAATTGAACTAGGCCCTTAGTAAATTCATTGAAAAACTTGAGTTAAGGGTACTAGTCACCGTATATTTTAGTTTGCTAGTCCATTGCCTGAAAGATTACTTTTAACTCTAGTTCCTTAGTCGCTTTTACGACATACTGGGAAGAACAGCAACTAGTTTACATTTTTTTACGTCCCAGATAGCCATTATGCAATATAAGTTCGTTGTTTCTTTCTTATTAGGATGAATAGTGAGGTTGCGATGTCATAGAACATTGCATTGGTGACATGTTGCAATAACAATAAAAAAGGACCAGTATACACAAGTTGTAAAGCTTATGCTTAAAATTTTTCTTAACCTCTATTCCGGAATTTTATTAATATGGCGCTTATCATAAAAATACATATACATTCCCGTCCTTTTATCCCTTTCGGTGTGGACAGAACGTTGAAGACATGAAAAAGTCTTCTTTTTTACTTAGTAGGATGTACATACATAATATATTGGGGTTTTTGATGTCACATGGAACATTTTTGACAAATTGCTAGCCTATCACCGAATAGATTCCATTCACACCCTAGTCCCTTAGTCCTTAAAACCATGCTGAAGAACGGCAGCTAGTTAGCAAATACAAGGAATTCTTCATAATGTATTTAAAAGCTCCGACTAAGCTAGTTCCAAGAATTCTTGTGCCGGTTGAACAACGTGATTGTTGATCCCGCACATTTTTAATTAGAATTGTTCCCTTTGTGAGGTTCTGACAAAGAAGCTGTATATATGTATGTGCATCTAATATCCTAGAAAGGATAGACCGATTCTACAAAGCTATATAGAAAGAAAGAAAGAAAGATAAATAGTTTATTAACTGCATATTGCAATTATAGTTTTAAGAGTATCGGGATTTATACTCATGATTAATAACTAACGGGACTTATCGCGTAAGTTTTTATATAATAAAGTTATCTTTATTAACCTGACGTTAACCTAACCCGACCATGGCTGCTGCAACGTAGCCGAAACGTCGGATTAATAAAGGTAATTTTATTATATAAAAATATTACGCGAAGCGCAGGCGAAGTCCCGTTAGTTATTAATCATGATGCAAAGTTTGTCAGGATCGGGACAGATAGGGATCTGTGATCTCTGTCCCTCTACAGGGAATCATGCCATATATGTATTTATGTATATATGAGTATTTTACACCTTTTTGACCTTCCAATAGCAAGACATATGTGTATTTAACATGGAGTAATTAATAAGAGGAGTGGCCCTTACGCAATGTTTGTATGGAAACTAGCGTGGCACCACGCGGGGTGAAACGAGGTACGCGGGATGGAGGGGAGATATTACAACCAATCAAAACACGGCATCGGCCAATCCAATTAGGTATATTCTTTCTACTACACATTTTTAGACTCCGCACCAACTAAAACACGCCATTTGGACTTGCACCGCGTAACGGGGACCGCTCCTTATGCCGGGTCCTCTTTGTATTTAGTTTGTGGTATTTAATCTCTTTCTTTACCTTCCAACAAGAAAGAAAGACAGATACATACAATTCGACGTAGATCAGTAATTCAACGTAGATCAGTAATTCGACGTAGCTCAATGTTTTGGGGCTTGGCGCTGTATCAGTGGGTACAGGTTTCAAATCCCGTTTGAGCATGTACCAATGGAAATGAAGTTTAATGAATTTCTATGTACATTTTCGTAATAAAAAAAACACATTTACGAAATGCATCGAATTATACGGTGAGTTACAACATCGTGAGGAAACCTACCTGTTCGTCAAACTGGTAATAGTTAGTGTTTGTAAATGGCGACATGGCTGACCACCTGTCACATTGAGTACTGACTATCTGGTCAACACGTGGGTTCCAGCTGACTATAGTATTACTACCTCCGCGAATGTGAAAAGGGAAACCTGAAGCTCTGACGAGTTTCTTGTTTTTTGTATTATTAGTCTATCAATTAAACCTTCCTTTAACCCCGAATCCCTCATTGTAATGAATAATGAGTTAATTCTCAAGAAATAATAACACATTTACATACATAACATTTATTATAATTATTTTTGGCTATCTACTATAATTTATACATCGTTAGAAGTACCTATAACCACCGAGTGTGTGCGTGAGGTGTATCAATGAAGCAAAGTATGTCAGGATCAGGACAGATGGGAATCTGTGATCTCTGCCTACCTTTCTACAGGGAATTATGCCTGATATGTATATATGTGTATTTAACCCCTTATTCTTTACCTTCCAACAAGAAAGAAAGACAGATTCTCCATTCTATCTAGTCTAGTCTACCTTTCTTTTTACAGCAAGCACAGTACCTAAATAACGATACGTGTGGCTTCATTAGCGAATCGCAGGTGGCGCCCCCACCATTTAGGTGCACCTAGCGGCGAATAAATTTGCATTTCTGCTTCTTTTATTCGCCGCATAACGTGTTTCGCCCGCAAATATGAAAGTTAAGATAAATGTTCAATGGGAACGCGGCTGAGTTTCTGTTGTAGAACTATTGTTAATGTTATGGCAGAATTATAATACATACACATGTAGACATCACACCTAATTCCATGTAGGGTAGACAGTGAGAAGATTGACAAAAGGAATATATGTTGATGAGGACGGCGGTTACGTAGAGGCCGGCGCTTTTAACAGTTATTCGTTATTTAATTTTACTGTAGCTAAGTTAAATAAAAATTTATCTATTTACATACTACGGTGAGGGAAAACATCCTGAGGAAACCTACCTTTTCCTTGAACAGGTAATAGTGCTTATAAATGGCGACATGGCTTACCACCTGTCACATTGAGTACTAAATATGTACTAGATACTAGAAGGAAACCTGAACCTCTGACTAACCCCACAAAGGTAAATAAATAGTCGTGAACTTTTCTGTCTATTTACATAGTAACTAAAACCACTATTTCAATGTCATTATCATTCATACACAGTGTTGCCATTTGCAAGGAAGGCGCAATTAGTGTTGCCAGCTCCCATTAAAAGAAGAAATAATTTATTCTGGCCACATTCGCAGGATTCAGTGTTGCTATAAATTTGTAACAAAATACTGCCCTTTTTCGTATGGTATGGTTTGAATTTAGTGCTAATGTTGTTTTGTTTTGAATATAGTTGGAAGATAAAGTTTAGGGGCTGTAAGGAATATTAATCCTTCAAGGGCATATTAACAGATATAGGCAATAGTCATTATATGTATATGGCATGGTTTACTTTCCCGTTGGATATTTGATTATCAGATAAAAAGTGGACTTCGAGTGATCAAACACCATTGCAAAAAAGTTTCATAAAGAAAGTTGTTGGTGGACACTTAACTTGTGACTACCCCGACTGGGTTGTACAGTTGCAAAAATGTACTCGTACTCGTATATATGGTAGGCATAGGTTGTTTTTCTATGTTAATCCGCTATAAGTAGTAAAGTGGAAGGGCGGTTACGTAGGGGCCGGCCCAATAAGGTATATGACAGTCAGATAGACACTATATTGATAAAGGGTGAGGTTAGAAATACCTATAATTGCCGAGTGTTTATGAGTGTTATTGAAGCACAAGATGTTTGTCAGGATCGGGACAAATGGGGATCCGTGATCTCTATACACCCCTCTACAGGAAATCAGGCGTGATGCGTATGTATGTATGTTTAGGTCTTTCAGTATATAATTTGAACATTGAAGTCTCAACTTACCTAACGGGGAAGTCACGGGTCAACTAAGACCATTGCAACATGGCTGAAACGTCGAGTAACAAAGGTAATACTTCACTACATAGTATAAAACAAAGTCGCTTTCTCTGTCACTATTTTTGTATGCTTAAATCTTTGAAATTACTTAACGGATTTTGATGCGGTTTTTTTAATAGATAGAGTGATTCAAGAGGAAGGTTTATATGTGTAATAACATCCATCAAATAGTGGTGTAGGCTATACAGGGTGGCGCATTCAAAACGGCCAGTATGGGAAAGTCTGAAACTATAAGAGATACGAAGATTTGTTCTTAGGAACCATGTCACCGATTTTGATAAAAATAAAAACTGCATTCATACTTTCTTTGAAAAAATAACTGTATCCTGTACGGGAATCGAACCCGGTTGCTTTAAAAAATAAACTTGCCATTTTCACTTTTTCTTTTTAAATATCGATTGTGTAGGTCTTAAGCTGTAAAAGTCTCTATGAAACATGATGTCCAAAATGAATAAAATGCATTGTTTTGGCATACTTTAGTTTATAAGTAAAAAAGGTTTATAAATAGAACATAGAGGAGGGTACTACGCCATCTGTTGGGCGTGCTTTAATGTTTCCAATTAATTTCATATCCTACGTTGTTATGTATATTCAAGCCTTAATACAGTGTTAAAATGGTACGTAGTATATGATATACCAGTGATTATAAACGCAGCTTCATGGACTAAACCCATCAGGGCATATAGTGACACAGTGTTGGATTGAGGTTGTATGATTGCTAAATATTTTCATTGAACGGCACTTCCGTTCAATCAATATAAAAACTTATAAAACTTAAATTGTGTGTGTTTTAGTGTTAGTGTTAGTGTTAATTTATAAAATTAGACTATTTAAAATATAATTTAAATTATCAACTGCAAAAACTTTATTTCTACCCGAAATATTTTTGCAATAAAATATTTGCATATTGTTTTTCCCTGCCAGACCAGAGAGGGCGCTAGTAGTATTTTTAAACAAGGATTGCATTGGAACACGACTAAGGTGCGGTGCTTTGTACCGATGTGATAGACGGTGAAGAATGAATCCTACAGTATGTAACGCATGCAAGAAGCCAATCCGCGATTTAAACTTCATGGTATGCCATGACTGCGAGGCCGTGTATGATCTTTGCTGCCTGCATGTAACTACCGATGATTTCGAGTCAATGAGTCTAGACTCAAAAAACAACTGGGTGTGTCCCGAATGTGTCAGCGTGAAACCGAAAAGGGGAAACCAGGATACGCCTATTAGTACGGGACGGTTCAAACCTACGCCACCCACGCCTGTGAATGTGGATGCGGATTCGGTATCCGGGCTGAATGTGCAATTCTATACAAGTGCAGCGAGAAGTGCTGAGGTATCCAAGGCGTGTAACGTAAGCCTTGACGATTCCACTGCCATGAATGTCAACATGCGCCGCGGGGCAGCGCTGCGACGTTCGGATCAGCCGGCCGAGTGCTCCACAATGCTCTCTTCCTCCGTACTTTCGAGCATACTCGAGGAGATTGTAGCGCTACGCGTCCAAAATAGTAAACTAATTCCTCTCGTGGATGAAGTATCTGTTCTGCGGCGGCAGGTGGCAGAAATGACGTCTACAATAAATAAAATGGCTGCTGCAATGAAGCTGGATGTTGTGCATGGTCCATTCGCCGGCGCTGCCTCTGCGCCACGTAGCTCATACAGCGGCGCGGTTTCTAAAGGCTTGCAGGAGAAACGTCAACGTGTCTTCAAGGGACCCGCGGCTTCGACGCCGGCTCCTCGCTCCGAGGCCCGCCGTCCAGTGAGCGTCGATGATTGCTCCGCCGCCATCGTGCCTGGGAACAGTGTGCCGTCCTCGCCGTCTCTCTTGCCTGTCCGAGGTGTACCCGCGGAGCGCCCCATTCGTTTGTCTGCGCCTGAACCGAAGCAAAAATTGGGCGAGGAAGAGTGGAAAACCATTACGATGAAGCCAAGGACTGTCAGGAAGCAAAGGCCAAACACAGTCATAGTGGGTACGGGGACACCCGACGAACATGTTAAGAGTGCCGACAGACAGAAATACATTCAGGCCTGGTCGTTTGCTCCTGAGACTACTGTGGACGCGGTCCTCAAATATGTGAACGGTGTGGCGTCTTCGACCAAATACACTGTGGAAAAACGAGACATCAGATCAACCACTCACGCCTCTTTTGTCATAGGCATTCCTGAAAGTCTGTTTCAGCTATTCACTCAGCCATCGGCGTGGCCACCCAATGTGAAGTGCGCGGAGTGGTTTCGTCGACGCCCCCGTGCCGTGGGGCTCGGGGGGGGGCAGCCGCGGCGTCACCCGACCACGCCTACCGCTAAACAACCGTAACGGTCGCACCACTAGCATCCTATACCAGAACTGTCGCGGACTAAGAACGAAGCTTATCGAATTCCAGACCAGCTTGATGGTGGCGGGCGCCGACTTGTATGCAGTGACCGAGACCGGCTGCAACGACTCCATCTCGGACGGCGAGCTTATTCCGAGTGGTTTCAGCATTCTCCGCTGCGACAGAGCGGACGGAAGGAAGCAAGGTGGCGTCATGGTAATAGCTAGCACAGACTTTACCATGAAGAAAATTAATTTACATATAGATGTGGATATTTGCCTGTATGAATTACTTTGTGTACGGGTATGTGTTAAGGGTAGACTTATATTTAATATTTGTATTGTGTATATCCCACCTAATGCTTGTACTAATGATTATTTATGTATGTTTAAAATGATTGAAAACTTATCTGTTGTACATGAAAAACTACTTGTGTTGGGTGACTTCAACCTACATAGTGCCTCAACAGAGGTGAATGAGTATTTTGACTACTTCGTGGCATATTGTGGCTTTGAGCAACTGAATCAGGTTCCAAACGTAAACAACAGGCAGCTGGATTTGGTGCTGTCCACCATGGTCGGGCGGGTGTCGGTTGACGAGTCGGATTTCGCGCTGGTGGGCGTGGACGGGCACCATCCGCCGCTCTCGGTGGCCGTGGGCCCGCGGAGTGGCAGTGGCTGCTCTGCGCGGCTGTCGGCCTCTGCGGCGGCGGAGGGGGGTCGCGCCGCCCGCCGCGTTGCCTTCCGGTGTGGCTGGGTGCGGCGCCTGTGTGAGCCGGTGGAATTTCCATAAGTGTGATTTCATCGACTTATATGCAAAAGTTTTGAATGTGGAATGGTCGGAGCTGTATGAACTAGCGGATGTAGATCAGGCGGTGGAATATTTTTATAGTAAAATGAATTGTTTAATTGATGAATGCACTCCCATTAAAAAGCGTATCGCTGTCAACACGGGCTACATTTATCCCGATTGGTTTGATGCGGAAATAATACGCGACATTAGACATAAGTCGATGCTTCATAGGGCATACAAGATTAATAAAACGGACGAGAATTATAAAAAGTTTTCGAGCTTTCGTGCGAAATTGAAGCTTTTAATGAGTGCTTCTCGCGATAAGTACATGGGCATCTTGCAAAGCAACTTCCGAAATGACCCTAGGTCGTTTTGGCGATTCGTGAAGGCGGGGCGTGGGAACGGCCGCAGCGAGAGCATCGTCCGGGATGGTGTTTTGCTCCCCGACCAGGATGCCGCGGCAGAGTTCGCGCGGTACTTCCAGGCGGTGTTTCGGCCCGAGGTGCCCCGGTTGGACGTGTCGCAGGCTCAGCGCGCGGAGGGCGCGCAGCGGTGTGGCGGTGCCGCCCGCGTGCATGTGCCTTCTGTGACCGAGGCCGACGTTGCCGCGGCGTTGCGACGCTTGCGCGCTGGTCGCTCATATGGGCCCGATGGCATACCGGCGTTTGTGGTCAAGGACTGTGGGCCATCGTTGACGTCCCCTCTCCTTCATATTTTTAACCTTTGCCTGATGTCCGGTGTTTTTCCTGAGCGGTGGAAGGTTTCGCGAGTGGTCCCCATACACAAGGCGGGGCCAGCGGACGATGTCTCAAACTATAGGCCCATAGCCATTCTCTCCGCCTTCGCCAAAATATTCGAGTCAGTGTTGCGGAGTAGGATGCTAGTTCAAATTTCACCCTACTTGGTGGACGCGCAGCATGGGTTCCGTCCTGGGCGGGGAACGCATAGTAATCTTGTATGCTTTATGTCTTACGTGTCGCCTGTTGTCGACAGGGGGGCACAGGTGGATGCGGCCTATTTCGACTTCCGGAAGGCCTTCGACATGGTGGATAACGACATTCTTCTCACTAAACTGGCGGGGGTGGGTTGTAGTCCGCAGTTGCTGTCGTTATTCGCCAATTACTTTAGTCACCGACGCCAATATGTCGATTATAGGGGCTCTTGTTCGGGCGTATACTATACGCGATCCGGGACGAACCAGGGGAGTACCCTGGGCCCTTTAGCGTTCTTGGTAATGATCAATGACCTTCCGGATGTCGTTCGGCATGCCGTCTGCCTGCTCTTCGCCGATGACCTGAAGCTGCTTCTGTCGGTGGATGATGAGAGTGATTGTGACAAGCTACAATCGGACATTGACAGGGTGCATGAGTGGAGTGTCAGGAACCTGTTGGATTTCAACGTCTCCAAGTGCGAGGTGGTGAGCTACAGCAGAGTGCATGCGCCGCTGCGCCACCCTTACCGTTTGGGGAGTGACCAGCTGCGCCGCGTGGACGCGGTGCGTGACCTGGGGGTGCATATCACCTCGCACTTGAGTTTCAGAGAGCATGTCCGCAGGATTTGTAAGCAAGCCTTTCGTAGCTTAGGTTTTGTTCTTCGTACTTGTGCAGGCTTTCACAGCATACATACTGTGAAAGTTCTGTACAACGCATTGGTGCGAAGTAGATTAGAAACGAGTGCATTATTATGGAATCCGTATGAAGCTAAATATAGCCTCATGCTGGAGCGTATACAAAATAAATTTATAAGGTACGTCTATTTAAAACTCTATGGTACGTATCCTTTTTATCCGCTTATGTACCCCACTTTGTTCATTCTGGGCATGGTGGGGTACGAGAAACTCGAGGCGCGCAGAGCGTGGGTACTGGCGAGCTACTTGCTGGCCGTGCTGCGGGGAGTGGAGCACAACGCCATGGTGCTCGAGAGGCTCCGGCTGTGCGTCCCCGTCGGGGGCTTCAGGCGCCGCCGTCGTGGAAGGTTTTTGCAGGTGCCCTGGTGTCGTACCGAGCTGCTCCGGCAGTCGCCGCTGGTGCGTGGCATCCGGCTGCTTAACGGCCTAGCCGACACGGTGGACCTCTTCATCTGCAGTAAGCCTGACTTTAAGAGGGTTGCCATGCGCTACATATGTTACGAAATGAGTTAATCTCTCTGTTTGTTTTATTATGTTATTTTTTTTTTGTTTTATTATTTTAATTTTTTTAATTATTATGTGTTGCGTATTGTAATGATAATTTTTCTATTGTTACTCCAATAATGTCGAAAGGTTCTCCTGTTAGGACATTATTGTACATTATGTAAATAAATAAATAAATAAATAAAAATAAATCTAAAATAAGTTTAAATCAAAGCTGATATAAGTTAATATCAAATCAGTATGATGAATTAGATTTCTTGCAGATAAATTATTGATATTTCATTTGTAACTTCTTATGCTATGAGTGACGAAGCATTTTTCTATAAATATCGATTCACAAAGCAATGCGGCGGGATAATAGGGGATATTTTATGTAATGTTATTAATGTTTGCGATATAAACATGTTCCACTCTACGATAGTTTCAAAAACACTGAAATAAATCACATCAAACTTGATATAACAAAATCATAACAAACTTTATTGTCATGGCGGATCGCATTACGTACGTTCCGCGTATCAATTTGTAAACGAAACAAACATTAATAGATTATAATCAGATTATTCGACCACTTATTATTTATTAATATATATTAAAAACATTTTAGTCATAAATATATAAAAGTAATCAATATTTAAATAATTAATCACTTGTGGTAAATAATTGTAATTTTATAGTAGGATTAACAAATAGTATAATGGAACGTACTTGAGTGAATACACTAACCCGACCTCCTATAGGAGTCTGTGATCCTGGTACTGCGCTTGTATTTTCGTATGGTTTTGAGCTGTAAAAGAACTTCGAAAAATATAATTTCTTCGATTTATGCGTAAAGTTTGACGAGGCAAACAAATACCTACAGTAAAAGTACAAATATCTGAGTAAAATTTTGGGCTGCAGGATAGGTATAATAAATAGGGTCATTTTTTGGTGCGACCTCCAACTCCGTTATAAGAGCCTAGTGACTGAATTCGGATTTCCATAGCAACCATGAGACGAGTCTGAGTCGTAAAAAAATCAGAATCTAACTAGCTGCCGTTCTTTCCGTATATCTGTCCGGTACCGTATAACCTATTCTGCAGTACGCTAAAAACTCTAATTCAAGTTGCCAAAGAGTATCCCAAATGTATATTTATGATTTCGAGCATCACAAATGCATACTCAACCTCTGACTACCCTGAATTCGGTCACGGTCATTATGCATTATATATAATTATGTATAAGTGTGTGTATACATACATACATATATATATACACAATAAACAACCTATCCTGGGGTTTACTAATTGCTGCCTACCTACTGGGAAGAAAGCTGAAGTGATGTCAGTAGGTATCATGAATGTATATTCTGAACTTCTTGATATAATATCCGAAACATCAAGCGGTAAATCAAAATTATTTACATTAATTATCATATTTTTTTCATATCATGTCTAACATATACCTGTCATAGGCATAAATGACGCAAGAATAAATTTATATCAAATATGGCGTCGCATCAAGTAAAATACTTCTTAAAATATACATGTAGAATAAATCAACTTTAGCAGTTCACTTCGAAAGAAAAAAATCGCTTGTAATATAATAAGCAATAACCTCAAACACCAAAGTGATTACACATTGTTTTCCAAATTTCACTTATTGAACTAAGAAATAACTGATCTCGTGTGATTATCTAGCGGTTTAGCTGTGATCGCCAACAAAATGGACGTGCTCCCCACGCTGGCATTCGCCAAATTCTGAACGCGATCTATTGAAACTAGCGACTCGCGGCGGACGCGTAAGCTGTCCATATAAAAATGTATGAAACAGATGGCGGCCCAAAATTGGTCGTTTTATACTTACGAAAACTGCAGTATTATGAATAAAACAGGACCTAATATGTTTCTAGTCAAATTATTTAGTATTTAGAGAACCCATTATTGTAGATTTTGATTTCAGATCTTACTCCGTGACAAAATAAATGAAAAAATACAAAACCCTGTTTGCGCCATTTTTCTGATTTTTTATCAACTTTATGCATTTATATTTACGTAATTATTGATATTTAACTCTTGAAACTACTTCAGTCATCAATTTCAGTCTTTCATTATGCTATCTTGAAAGTATGATAGGTGTCAGTAAGTTCTAAATAGGTTTAAACTGAAAAATGAAAACACTCGTTTCGCTCATTTCCGCGAACAATACCCTTAAACTTCATTTCCATTGGTACATGCTCAAGCGGGATTTGAACTCTGTACCCACTGATACAGAGCCAAGCCCCAAACAACTGAGCTACGTCGAATATAATATGCCCTACAGAGTATACTGACTATCTGGCACACAAGTCTATTAATGCATTTTAGCACAATAGTAGTTCAATATCTTAAATACATACACATCACGCCTGATACCCTGTAGAGGGGTAGGCAGAGATCACGGATCCCCATTTGTCCCGATCCTGACAGACCACTTTCGCTTCATTGATATTCATACATCTTCTCATACACACTCGGCGGTTATAGGTGCTCCTAACGTCACGCTTTTTCAATATGGCGTCTATCTGACTGACATATTTTGTCCTATTAGGCCGACCACTACGTAACCGTCCTTCCACTTTACTCACATATATTCCTTTTGTCAATCTGCTATCATTCATCCGTATAACATGTCGAAACCATCGAAAAATGCCCTTTTCTTAGTCACTACATCTTCTTTCAAACCGTAAACTTCCCTTATCACACTATTTTTAATTCTATCATTCAATGTCACTCCTAACATGCGTCTCAGTGACCGCATTTCGAGAGCATTGATTCTTCTTTCATTATTCTTCTTATATGTAGCAATAGTGTGAAGTTGGTAGTGCATTAGCTAAAGTGTCAAATTTTGATTTAAAAATGGCAACATTTTTCACTTTTGCTTTTCCGCTAAAAACTTTACAACGTTGCAGAAGTAATAATGAACTGATATTTTGCATTATTGACTTGGGTCCATGTGACTATTGTTAAGGTGACATTAGGAGTACCTATAACCGCTTAGTGTATGAGAAGGTGTATGAGTGTCAATTAAGCGAAAGTGGATCGGGACAGATGGGGATCCGTGATTTCTGCCTACCCCTCTACAGGGAATCAGGCGTGATGTGTACGAGTATGTATGTTATTACATGTATCTTTCTTTACTAGGTTTCTTTATTATTTAGTTCTACCATACTCATACATACATACATTATTTCAGATACTGTGTGGGTGATACGCCTCAATATGGCGTGATGATGAATCTCACTAAACAGGTAAGAAAGACATATAATTAGTTTAGTTACAATATGTAGAACGGGGTAGGTCGCGTAGAACTTATACAGATCAAATTAGTGACATTCTTCTCAAGGCGGGTGTAGCGTGAAGAATAGAAGAGCATGTATGAGAAGGTTAATGGGTGTGAGTGAAGCAAGGGTTTTGTCACCCGTTTCAGGTGGCGATCGATAGTCTGTCTATCCCGTTAGGTAGAGACTATCTACTTTACTATCAACATATAAAGTCAAAGTCAAATGTTTTTATTCAACATAAGTACAAGTACAGAACATTTGCCTAATTGAATATATAGGCGTGAAAATGTACATACATATATATGTACATTCAATAGTATAAATTATACTAAAGCTAGCTGGTTTTATATTGTCTCGTTTCATATTTAACATTGTAAGAATAAATGCTAAAAGTGACCAAAACAAAAACAAACGTATTCACGACCATTAACCCTTGCGGGGTAGTCAGAGGATTAGGTTTTCATCTCCGCAATTGCAAAGGTTGTATTTCTATGGCCACCTCGAACCCACGTGTTGACCAGATAGTCAGTACTCAATGTGACATGTGGTAAGCCGTGTCGCCATTTACAAGCATTGACTATTACCTGTTTGGGGAACGGGTAGGTTACCTCACGATGTTTTCCCTCACCGTAGTATTCGATGCATTTCGTTAATGTATTATTATCGTTATATAAAGACACTAGCGACCCGCTCCGGCTTCGCACATCAGGCTATTTAATGGATGGATATTATACATATAAACCTTCGTCTTGAATCACTCTATTAAAAAAAACCGCATCAAAATCCGTTGCGTAGTTTCAAAGATATAAGCATACAAAGGGACATAGGGACAGAGAAAGCGACTTTGTTTTATACTATGTAATGATAATATATATGTATGTATGTTCCAGCTATACAACGTGCGAGGTCGCAAATTCTCCTTCACGTTCATAGCGGATATATGTCACGATGACAGCAACCGAATAGCTACGGCCGATAAAGATGTGGTCGCATTTCTAGAGCACCTCAAGAGGAATAACGTGCTTGAAGATACGCTGGTGTTGGTCATGTCGGACCATGGACCTAGGTTGGTAATATGACATAGATACTTTACAGATAGTACTTATAACCGCCGAGTGTGTATGAGTAATACTAAATATAATATGTATAAAGAATAATATGTATAAAGACGTAGCTCAGTTATTTAGGGCTTGGCTCTGTATCAGAGGGTACAGGGTTCAAATCCCGCTTGAGCATGTACCAATGGAAATGAATTTTAATGAATTTCTATGTACATTTTCGTAATAAAAACACATTTACAAAATGAATGGAATTATACGGTGAGATGGTGGAAAAGATTGTGAGGAAACCTACCTGTTCGTCGAACAGGTAATAGTTAGTGCTTGTAAATGTATGTATGTATAATTTACAGTCGCTAACGGTGAGGGAAATCGCCTACCTCGGGATAAGTAATCGCCAGTGCTTGTATACGGTGATACGGTTCACTACCTGTCACGTTGAGTGCTGTCTATCTAGTGAAAAGCGGCTTTCGAGTGACCCATACCTAACGGCGCTCTTGGTGTTAACGCCATTTTTGGTGAAAATGAGTTAAATATACAGTTTAATAAAATTTTTTTGATTTCATAGTGAAATGACGACTATTTTGGCGTCTAGGCGCTAAAATATATTGGATAATTTTGCTTTTCACGACAACTTTTTCAACTATAAACCTCTCCTGTAAATTGCTAAATGGCGTTTAGGACAAGTGCGCCGTTAGGTGTCGTTATGTTCTAATTTCACAAGTATAGTACATTCGCATTAAGAAAATAGTGATGTCATCATGTCCCGACGATTTGACCAATGAGACGTGACAACTGTCGTCTGCAATTGGTCGATATGAATTGTTTTCTCATTTACTAACGTCTCATTGGTCAGTTTAACGTCTATATATCATGACGTCACTATTTACTTAACGCGAATAGACTATAAATATATGTTTATGTTCTTATTCCAGATTCGAAAAGATTCGCAACACTCTCCAAGGCAAACTGGAAGAAAGGCTTCCATTCATGGCCATTATGGTGCCGGAAAGGCTTAAGAGGACTAAACCGGATGTACTGCAGATACTCAAGAACAATTCACAGGTAATTAATAACTAACGGGACATATCGCATATGTTTTTATATAACGGTGAGGGAAAACATCGTGAGGAAACCTGCCTATCCCTCAGTATAGGTAATAGTCAGTGCCTATATACGGCGATACGGGTCCCTACCTAACACGTTGGGTGCTGTCTATCTAGTGAGACGCGGGCTTCGAATGACCCATACCTAACATGCCTTCGAAATTTCAGAGATGGGCATTCAAGCCTCTGACTACTCGCCATAATAAAAAAGGGAGTGTGTATACACAAGTCGTGAAGCGTATGTATGTATGTTTTTATATTATAATAACTTTATTAACCCGACGTTTCGGCTACGTTGCAGCAGCCATGGTCACGGGCAGAATGGCGATGCATTTTTCTTCGCCTCCACCGCAGCGCCCTGTCAGATTCTTCTCTGATTACCCTCACTGCTACGTTTTTATTAATAACACGCGACCTACACACTACACTCACAGTATCTTGTGGCTTCACACGATCATGCTGAACCGTTAGTTATTAATCATGAGTATAAATCGCGAATCTCTTAAAACTATAATTCACAGGTATTCAAACCTGTTCAAAGTCTGGGTCGTGAAAGATAGCTAACTAGCTGCCGTTCTTCCCGGAATGTAGGTGATTAAGAACCAAGGCTAAATTGATATTGGGCGATGGGCTAGAAACCTGTTCCTAATGTTCTATATGATATCACAGCTCCAATTTTAATGCCAAATGTGACGAAGGTGATTTTATGTATCTGGGTTCTAATATATTCTAAATATGCAGATTAAATGACGTCAGTGTATATGTATGTATCTATGAATAACAAGTAGGTATTACTTAAATATACGTTGACTAGTACCCTTAACACAAGTCTTAAATGAACTTAACAAGGGGCTAGTTCAATTGTTGTCATAGTGTTCCTTATATTATATACATCAATACATACACATCACGCCTGATATCCTGTAGAGGGGTAGGCAGAGACGGATCGCCATTTGTCCCGATCCTGACAGACCACTTTCGATTCATTGACACTCATACATCTTCTCATACACACTTGTTTATATTATTAATCTAAATATTATATTTGCTAATACTAATGCTTAATACTACGGCGAGGTAAAACATCATGAGGAAACCTACCTGTTCCCCGAACAGTTAGTGCTTGTAAATAGCGACATGGCTTACCACCTGTCACATTGAGTACTGATTATCTGATCAACACGTGGGTTCGAGGTGACCATAGAATTACTACCTTCGCAATTGCGGAGATGGACACCTGAACCTTTGACTATCCTGCAAGGGTTAGTAGTCGTGACAACGTATTAATAAATATATTATATTTGCAGGTTCTAACGACGCCTTTCGATATACACGCTACCCTGTTGGAGGTGACTGGCTTGATGGACTATTACAACGACTATACGGTCCCTGGTTCGGATCTGCCCCGGTCACTGTCGCTTTTTAAGCCGGTTAGTATGTTATATAATCCCGTGCTAGTTTGAACGTAAAAGAATGCTAACTAGCTGCCGTTCTTCCCGGCATGCCGTTAGTGATTGAGGACAAGGGGTAAATGGAATCTATAAGGCGATCGGATAGAAATCTGTCACCGCTGTTTCATATGACATCACGACACATATATTCCTGCTAAAGTATATAAAACATACGCTCCACGACTTGTGTATGCATGCATAGTCCATTTTGATTATGCCCGCGTTTCACTAGATAGACAACACCCAACAATATAGGAAGTGAACCGTATATAGGCACTAGCACTATCTATCCCGAGGAATAGTCAAGTTTCCTCACGATGTTGTCCCTCAACGTTACCGTCTTTTTAAAATGGGGCTTAGCAGATATAGTGATTTTCGTCGTCAAAAAGGATTAAAGGATGTGAATGTGTATGTATGTACATACTACATACTCATCTTCAAATCATGCACGTCGTTATAGAAGGGTAGGCGGAGATCACGGATCCCTATATGTCCCGATCTTGACAGACCACTTTCACTTCATTGACACTCCTTTGACATCCTTGTATGACCTCCTCATACACATATGTCGTTTGTACTATACATACATATATTCTACATCTCCAGCGGGATAGGCAGAGACTATCGATCGCAACCTGGAACGGGTAATAAATCTCTCTTACTTCACTCACACCCATTAACCTTCTTACACAATATGCTCTTCTGTTCTTCACTACGTAATACGTACTTGAGAAGAATGTCTCCAATTTGATCTGTATATGTTCTACGTGGCCTACACCGTTCTACATATTGTGACTAAACTAATTATACATCTTTCTTACCTGTTTCGTGAGATTCATCATTACGCCATATTGAGGCGTATCACCCACACAGTATCTGAAATAATGTATGTATGTATAAGAATGCGACTACTAAATAGTAAAGAAACCTAGTAAAAAAGATACATGTTATACCATACATACATACACATCACGCCTGATTCCCTGTAGAGGGGTAGGCAGTGATCACGGATCCCCAACTGTCCCGATCCTGACAAACCGCCTTGAGAAGAATGTCTCCAATTTGATCTGTACTATATGTATGTACACTTCCGGACACATCTATTGGCCCACCTTAGAGTTTAGGTTTCGATTGTTTGATATCAACAATCAGGCTCCAAATTGTCTTTTGTTTCTTTAAATTCTGTGTCAGATATTAACAAAAAGACTATTGAATATGCCAGGTTAAAAACTGCATGAAAACTTTTAACTCGTCCTAATAAAAACGAAACTGAAAATGCTAGGTGGGCCAATAGATGTGTCCAGAAGTATATATATTGTTATACATTGGCAGATATCTTCAAACCGCAGTTGCAGCGAGGCAGGTATAGAAGCCCACTGGTGCATGTGTCTGCGCTGGGTGCCATTGTCCCTTGATAGCCGCATGGCACAGGCAGCGGCCCAAAGCCTCGTCAGCTATATCAATGAGTTGACTTCTGAGTATAGGTACGTATTTATTTATTAAGACATCCAACAGCAAAATAACAGTTCAAGAACTTAAAACTAAGAAGCCATTAAAGTAGCCAATTACAGGACGTCCTTACGAGAGTATTACACAAATCAATGAACATATAATACAAATATTTGCTAGGCAATTGAAAAAGTTGATCTAAGCTAAACAAGACAATTCAAAATACACATACAATTCATACACACAATCATATTACATTTGTAAAGCAACTTTCATACATAAATAAATGTATACGTTCAAGTCTTTTAATCATTTTCGGGGTGGATATCTCTTCAAAAGTAACGTGGCGATCAATAGTCTCTGCCTATCAATATGCAGTTTAATAGGCACTATAAGTGTACTATAAACTTATTTTAAACATACATACACATCACGCCTGATTTCTTGTGGAGGAGTAGGCAGAGATCACAGAACCCCTTCAGTCTCGATTCCGACAAACCAACTTTAGCTTCATTGACACTCATACACCTCGTGATACACATTCGGTGGTTATAAGTACTCCTAACGTCACCCTTTTTCAATTTCGTGTCTATCTGACTGTCATATGTCTTATTGGGCCGGCCCCTAAGTAACCGCCCTTGCACTTCACCTACATAACACATGGATCAATAAGTCCCGAGACTAACCCAGAGATGGCGCTCGTAGTAAACCAGTAACCATGTCTTTCTAGAGTGCCAACCTTTGCTTGAAATGTGTCAAAATTTTAAGTCGATCGGACCAGAAACAGCTGAGTTATCGAGGTTGGAGTAAAGTCGTTTTGTAGTTTGTTTAAAAAATGGAAAAAACCGAGTTTCGTGTTCTGATAAAACATTGTTTTTTAATGGGTAAAAACACCGTGCAAGCGAAACAATGGATTGAAAAATGTTACCCGGACTCTTGTCCATCAAAAGCAACGATTTGTCGGTGGTTTGCCGAGTTTAAACGTGGTCGTACCGACACAAATGACGCAAAACGCTCGGGTAGACCTGTGGAAGCCGTTACACCGGAAAATGTGAGTGAAGTGACAAAAATTATAATGAAAGATCGTAAAGTGAAGCTCCGTGAGATTGCTGAGATGACACAGATATCATATGGAAGTGTATTTACTATCGTTCATGAAAAATTGAGCATGAAAAAGGTTTTTTCCAAATGGGTGCCGCGATTGCTTTCGATGGAACAAAAACAGCAACGAGTCGATGATCCAGAAAGCTGTTTATCGCTATTTACTCGCAACAAAAAAGATTTCTTGCGTCGTTACGTGACCATGGACGAAACATGGATACATTACTACACTCCAGAGTCGAAGCGGCAGTCGTCTGAGTGGCGCACAGCTGGCGCAAGCCGTCCGAAGCGTCCGAAAACGCAGCAGTCAGCTGGCAAAGTCATGGCGTCAGTTTTTTGGGATACGCATGGCGTGATTTTCATTGACTATCTCGAAAAAGGTAAATCGATCAACAGTGATTATTATATTGACTTGCTGGTGCGTTTGAAGGAGGAAATCGCAAAAAAACGACCACACATGCAGAGAAAAAAAATCGTTTTTCACCAAGACAATGCACCCTGCCACAAGTCGATGAAAACAATGGCAAAATTGAACGAATTGGGCTTTGATCTGCTTCCCCACCCCCCATACTCGCCAGATTTAGCCCCCAGTGACTACTGGCTCTTTGCTGATCTTAAAAAAATGCTCCAGGGAAAAAGATTTGGCTCAAATGAGGAGGTCATCGCTGAAACTGAAGCTTATTTTGAAGCGAAAGATAAATTTTTTTATAATCATGGTATTGAAAAATTGGAAAAGCGTTGGAACGATTGTATCACCCTAAAAGGTGATTATGTTGATGAATAAAAAAAAATTTTGCAAAAAAAAATGTTGTTTTCATTGTTAGTCTCGGGACTTATTGATCCATGTGCTATTTTGTCAATCTACTATCATGCATCCGCATAACATGTCCAAATAATATAACATGTAAGAAACTAGATACAACGACGTTAATGGAGAAGGGCTACTACAAAGTGAAAGACTATCTAAATGATGTTATGTCAAGTTTCATTTTTGTGTGGTCATGGCTTCCCGTTCCAGTTCTTATTGGGACTCCCCTTAAGTTTGTTGTTAAACACTATTTGTTGAAGCTTTGATCATGTTCTGTTCCAATGAATTATTATTAAGTTTAATGTACACATTGTCTGCAGAGATATATATAATATATAATAGTGCCATTAGTTTTATTAATTTAATTCGATTTATTTTAATAATTCGTGTGTATTAAGACATTTTTTTTATAAATATGTTTTGTTTTGACTTTCAATAAGTGATTTTATGATCCTTATATTGAATGAAAAGATTTTCATTTCATTTCATACCTAATAAATGTTCACCCTTGTTCACCCCAGAAAGTTGTGCGCCCCCCGTGTCCTGAAAGAGGTGAAGTGGGCGATGCTCCATCGCTATGAAGAAGCCCTCGTGAACTTCCAGAAGAGCGATGACAACGGCTATCGGGGCATCTTTGACAAGGGAAAGCGGCAGAGACAATTAGATTTGCAGATCAAGGTATGAATTACTTGACTTACATACATACATACACATCACGCCTGATTCCCCTTTTTTATTGTGGTGGGGTGGTTAAAAACTTTAAAAGATTCCATTTACCCCCAGTCCCTTAGTCGCCTCCTACGACATGCCGAAGAACGGCAGCTAGTTAGCATTCTCTTTACGTCCCAGACTAGCACGGGACATGAAGTAGTTAAAGGTAATCTTTCTAGTGAAACACGGGCTTTGATGACCCATACCTAATTTGCCTTCGAAATTTCGGAGATGGCCTCTGACTAACCGGCCCTAATAAAAAAGGGAGTGTGTATACACAAGTCGTGAAGCGTTTGTTATGTTGAATATACATACACATCATGCCTGATTCCCTGTAGAGGGGTAGGCGGAGATCACGGATCCCCATTTGTCCCACTGACAGACCACTTTCGTTTCATTGACATTCATACATCTTCTCATACACTCCTACACCTAACGTCACCTTTTTCAATATAGCGTCTATCTGACTGTTATATACAAATCAAGGTATGCATAATAAAAAGCTAATTCGACGTAGCTCAGTTGTTTGGGGCTTGGCTGTGTATCAGTGGGTGCAGGGTTCAAATCACGCTTGAGCATGTAAGAATAGAAATGAAGTTTAATGAATTTCTATGTACATTTTCGTAATATGCATAACTTTTGAAATGCGTCGAATATTACGTTGAGGGAAAATATCGTGAGGAAACTTACCTGTTACCCGAATAGTTAGTGCTTGTAAATGGCGACATGGCTTACCATTGAGTACTGACTATCTGGTCAACCCGTGGGTTCGAGGTGGCCACAGATTTACTACCTTTGCAATTGCGGAGATATACACCTGAACCTCTGACTACCCCGCAAGTGAACCGCACATGTTGACCAGATAGTACTTAATGTGACAGGTGGCAAGTCATGTCGCCATTTACAAGCACTGACTATCACCTGTTCGAGGAACAGGTAGGTTTTCTTCACGATGTTATCCCTCACCGTATTATTCGACGCATTACGTAAATGTATTTTTGTTTATATTCGTAATATATCAATATATATTACGAAAATAAATAAAAATACATTTCAATATATTAATATAATGCAATCTTTAATAATATTTCAGATAGAGGTAACTCCGGGCGTCGGGCTGTATGAAGCTTCAATGATTTACTTCGCAGACATGGATTCATTCACAGTTCACTACAAGGACATATCGAGAGTCAACCCGTGAGTATACATATATGTATACATATATGTAAATATAGACGCTATATTGAAAAAAGGTGACGTTAGGAGTACCTATAACCGCCGAGAGCGTATGAGAAGATGTATGAGTGTCAATGAAGCGAAAGTGGTCTGTCAGTGGGACAAATGGGGATCCGTAATCTCTGCCTACCCCTCTACAGGGAATCAGGCGTGATGTGTATGTATGTATGTATATATATATATATATATATATATATATATATATACATTCACCCATTTTATTCGAATGACCTCCGTGGCGCGATCGGTTAACCACCTGAACGCTAATCGTGAGGTCCCAATGATTCCCGGTGGAGGCAGAGTTAAGAATGACGCTTTTCTACTGCTTTCCAGTCTGGTTGTTGATTATAAATGCTACATATGTATAATAAGTATATATTTCTTAAATATACGTTAACTAGTACCCTTAACATAAGTCTTAAATGTATTTAGCAAGGGCCTAGTTCAATTGGTGTAATAATGTCCAAATATTATTATTAGTGTTTACCACCTATCACGTTGGATACTGATGTGGTAACAAGTGGGTTTCGAGTGGCCAAAAACCATCACAATTATCAGTTGATGGGCACTCAACCTCTGACTACCCCGAAAGGGTTTAACCGTCGTGAATGTGTATGTATGTTAATATGTTACAGATATGGCAAAGAACCATCATGTATAAGTGTTATGTGGCCAAGATTGAATAAGTACTGCTATTGTACTAAATATCTAAAGCACTAACCACCCCGTTTGGGTGTTAAGTCGTGAGTCTATTTATGTCTATGAAAGCAGTTTAGTATATCAAAGTAATTAGTTACATATATTCAAGTATCTACATCCCTAATGGTATATACAGAAACCATTTAATGCCATCTTGAACGATCCTGACAAATAATATAAGAACAGATCAAATTGGAGACTTTCTTCTCAAGTCAAAAACTGATATTTATTTTAAAAACCTAATTGAAATAATTATAAGTGATTTTGTATAAATTTAAAACTTTCTCTGAAAAATTATGTAAATTATTAAATTACTAGCGACCCACTCCACTATTTAATGGATGTTATTATGCATTTAAAACTTCCTATTGAATCACTCTATCTATTAAAAAAACCGCATCAAAATCCGTTGCGTAGTTTCAAAGATTTAAGCATACAAAGGGACATAGGGACAAAGAAAGCGACTTTGTTTTATACTATGTAGTGATATGTATTAAGCCAAGTAAGAAAAAATGAGGTCCCTCAGGAAAATGTGTAATGTAAGATTGTGTGATAGGGTACGGAATAGTGTGATTCGTGAACGTTGTTTGAAAGAAGATGTAGTGGCAATAGAGAAAGGTATGTTAAGGTGGTTTGGGCACATGGAGCGGATGGATGAAAGGAGGGTTACGAAAGGAATTTATAAAGCCAAAGTGGAAGGTAGAGTTGGACGGAGTAGGCCGCGTAGAACTTATACAGATCAAATCGGAGACATTCTCAAGGCGGGTGTACGTAATGAAGAACAGAAGAGCTTGTATGAGAAGGTTAATGGGTGTGAGTGAAGCAAGAGATTTGTCAGGATCGTTCAATGGATAGTTTTCATTTGTATATAGTTATCACGATTGTAGTATAGAAGTAATGATAATATCTTTATTGAGACATCCACATCAATTACATACAATATTCAACGTACATTAGAATTCATAGACAATAATTGGATTACATAACACATAATAATAAGTAATTAGTAACCCATACATGTAGTGAGTATATTAGGGCCATTACTCAAATTACATATATGTATAAGGATAGTGTTTAAAGGAACATCAGATAATACGAAAATGCACTCTTAAAATAAGTACTCAATGGTACACCAATATAATACAGTCCCAACACAAACCTAACCTTTGCTGTGCGTTTAGCTATATTTTAGCGTACATTTCAGTATTTTTGATGTGCATTGAATTATTTTCCTATGTACATAATATACGGAATTGTACGGTGAGGGAAAACATCATGAGGAAACCTACCTGTTCCCCGTACAGGTAATAGTTAGTGCTTGTAAATGGTGACATGGCTTACCACCTGTCAAATTGAATACTGACTATTTGGTCAACACGTGGGTTCGAGGTGTCCTTAGAATTACTACCTTCTCTATTGCAGAGATGGACACCTGAACCTCTGACTACCCCGCAAGGGATAATGGGCGTGAATGCGTTTGCCTTTGTCTTTTACATATATTCTAAATAGCATAATGTAGTCTGGAATTTGGGAAGGTGAAAGAGATTTGTCACCCATTCAAGGTGGCGATCGATACTCTCTGCCTATTCCGTTAAGAGAATAAAGTCAAGTCAAATGTTTTTATTCAACATAAGTACAAGTACAGTACATTAATTGAAAGTCAAAACATTTGCCTGACACTGGTTGTCTCTTAGCATTGAAATTCTACCATTGGTTCAGAAGCCCTGGCTCGGAGAAGAACCAACAAGAAACTCCGGCTTTCAGAAATATATATGTATGTATGTTTTTAATGTTTTTTTTTATATTTCTAGGTATGGCAACGAACCGGCGTGTATAGCAGAAAAGTTTCCTAGAATAAACAAATATTGTTATTGCATATAGTCTGTGATATAAACATGTATGACATGTCATATCGGCCGCTTTTACGTGTATAGTAGACAGAAGTTTAAAGGTCTATATCCTAACTATGAAAAGAGATTTTTTGTTTGGTTATACTTAACTTACTGTTTAATAGTCAGTGTTCAACGTTATGAATAAACTGACCATTGTACATACTGAAAAATTAGGGTGAAAAAATGTGCAGTGAAATTCTAGTGATAAGTGATTAGATACTCAAGCCTCTGTTTACACCGAAAGGAATTAAAGTTGTGATGTTAAAGTGATCTGGAAAAACTCAAACTTAATTACTCATGTAAAAGTTGCATTAATTTAGTTTTAAAATTATAATTTTCTACCAAATGGTAGAAAACTAGAGCAATAACTACCATATTAGTTTTAGTAGTATTTTTTTCAAAGATATTTAGTTTATAGGATATAATATGTAGTATATTGTAGTCGGCATACACATAAGATGATTATAGATAGTCATTTATTAGAAAAAAATACTAGGCTTTTACTTAAAACATTAATATGCACAAAGATATTATATACTTAATTTTTTTTGTTATTTAGTATGTACTATTGATTATTAGTGAAATCTCATTCTAAAATAAACCTGCCTATTACTCGGAATAGGTAATAGTCAACGCCTGTCACATTGAGTGCTGACTATATAGTGAAAAGTAGACTTTGTATTTCAATAATAGTGTTCATTCGAGTCTCTAAATACCCTAGATGGTTAAAAGTCGTGATCTGTTAGTAAAATCTCATATTTATTATACTTAAGTGCTAATATATGTACTTCATATCTTTATGTGCTCATTTATTTAAGGTAGAAATTTCGCAATATACATAAATATAGTATTTTTTTTTACATTTTAGGTATTATTCAATTAATCATTTTATCTAGATTATTTAAGATCTGAATGTAGTATATTAGATTGTCATTCGCGTAAATTTGCATTAAGAAAATAGACACGTCATAATGTCCCCACGATGTAACGGTTGTCTGCAATTGGTCAATGTGTCTTGTTTTCTTATTTACTCACGTCTCATTGGTCAGTTTCATCTCTCTATATAATGACGTCACTATTTAATTAATGCGAATCTCCTATTAAACGTATGTATATTGATTAAGTAGGTACAGTCAGCGCTAAAAGTGCAGTCCTAGTAACTGTTCTTAATGTTTAAGTTTACAAGAACAAAACACAGTATTTAACATTTTAAAACTGGCGCCACTATGCATTGTCATGGCACTATGCTTTGTTCGTGCTTCGAAATGAGAAATATTGTCTTTGGTTTTTATAAACGTATACCTTATAAAAAGTTACTGGGACTGCACTTTTAGCGTTGACTGTACATTTATTTGGTCATGTGGTATTACATTGGTAACTTTTGTATTGGTTGACTGATAATAGCCTATAGAGTTAAAATCTGCGAAAATTGTAACCTTTGTTGTTTTTATTATATAAGAATTGGCTCAATTATTTTAATTATAGTAATATTTAAACTTACATGGTTTACCACTATGTTAAATGATTACTATTAGGGGGCCAAATCCACTAATGTGTTTTAGCAAAATATCAATCCAATATTCCACACACTATAATTGACACACTTCACACTATAAGTGAAGTGATATTGAACTGTGATTGTGCTAAAACGCATTAGTAGACTTGAGCCCTAGGGAAAGTAATCTTCGAGTGACAATAGTCAATGTGAATTTTGTTTTTTAAGGCACCTGGTTATTCTCGAATAGGCTATACTGACTATTACTATAGTCACAAAAATTTCTAAATTTGTTGTTGTGATAGAATTTGTTCTAGAATCTCTAAAAGAATATTATTGGATAAAATTTAATAAATGTGATTTTTGCTTATGTGCAATATTAAGTTTTGGTATTAGAATTTAGTTTTTTTTAGTTTATAATATGATTTTTTGGTTTTGTTTCATTAGAAGTTTAGTGTAGCTCAGTTGTTTGGAGCTTGATTCTGTGTCAGTGGGTACAGGGTTCAAATCCCGCTTAAGCATGTACCAATGGAAATGAAGTTTTCTTAGTTTTCGCAATAAAAGTATATTTGTGAAATTCTCTAATTAGAGTGAAAGAAAATCTACCTATGTTTTATTTCATACATATCTCATTTAAAGTTTATCCTTAACATTTAGTTAAATGTGCAATTATTTTAATTAAGTATAATATTGTAAATTACATATGTATGAGACTTACATATGTATGTTAGTCATGTGACTAAGGGATTAGGGGTGTATGGAATCTATTGGACGATGGGCTAGCAACCTATCACCAATATATTCTTTATCAATGCCTTTACAACTTGAATAAAAGTTACTAACAGATATTATACAACAGATAATATCAGATGTATGAAAACACGCATATATACTTAAACAAGTCTTAAATGTACTTACCAAGGGGCTAGTTCAATTGGTGTAATAGTGTCGCAAATATTATACTGAAATGTGCACTTAAATGAATGGCATATCAAAAATGATTAGGACTGAGATTGAAGTATTTGATGTACATTTTAGTATATTATGTAGTAGGTTAGTTTATATTGATAGTATTTTAGTTTATCTCAATTAGTGTTCATTTAGGATTTATTTATATCGACACCTAACGGCGCACTTGTCCTAAACGCCATTTAGTAATTTACAGGAGAGAGGTTTATAGTTGAAAAGGTTGTGGAAAACAAAAATATTTAATATTTTTTACCGCCTAGACGCCAAAAAAGTCGTCATTTCGCCATGAAACCAACACTAGTCGACGCAGAAAATCAACCTTGCAAAGTGCAATGTTAGGTGTTGATGTGTCTTTTTATTGAAAAGTAAGAAAGATCTTATAATAAAAGCTACAAAACAATGAATTTTTAGTTTAACTTGCAGTGAAAGATATGTTGGTGTATTCCAGGTGGTCCAATAGTCTCTGTCTATCCCCTTAAGGACGTAGAGTGTGTGTAATTATAAAACTTGCAATATTATTAGTTTTATTTGATTTTTAATGCTTGCATTGTTTACAAATGAATGATTTGTATTAACTATAATATAAAGGTAATAAAAGTTTAGTTATAGAAATAATATGTATACACATCGAAAATTAGGTTGTTTTCAATTACTTAAGGCTAGTATTTAAACGAACATCAAATAATATTAAAATGCACTCCTAAAATACTGAATTGTTACCAAAATAATACAGTCCCAACCCAAACCTAACCTTTGCTGTGCGTTTAGTTATATTTTGGTGTACATTTAGGTATTTTTGATGTGCATTGAATTGTGTTCCATTACTTAATAATGTATTAATTGTTTTTCTTTATATTTATGTCGAATATGATCTGTTTTGAATTGATTTTAATCTATTGGTCGATGGACTAGCTACCGGTTACCAATATTTCATACCAATGCCACAGATAATATAATACTACCAATGCCATTATAACCCTGAAAGTAAATAAAAGTTACCAAGGAGATATGTTTACGAGTCTATGTTTACTCCGAAAGGGATTAAAGGGCGTGAATTTTCCTGGTATATACTAGAGATACTGACTTTTTGTTCAATTTAATTGACAATGAATCGTTGACATTTCGTTGAAAGTAAAGTGTAAAATAAGTCATTAGTTGGCGTTAGTATCTATGTATTTTTCACTCAAATAGTTATTAAAAGTGTGGATTAGAAATGTGTTTTTCATTGACAGTAGATACTTAAATAAAATTTTATTCTAAGTACAAGGAGTTTTATTTTATAATATAATATGACCTAACACTTTACGCACCTGAACGCTAATCGCGAGGTCCCGGGTTCGATTCCCGGTGGAGGCAGAGTTAAGAACTACGCTTTTCTTCTGCTTTCTAATCTGGTTGTTGATTACATATGCTATATATGTAATTATCTATATATAATATATATTTCTTAAACATACGTTGACTAGTAGAACCCTTAACACAAGTCTTAAATGAACTAACCAAGGGGCTAGTTCAAGATGTGTAATAGTATCCTAAATATTATTATTGAAGTTCAATGGTAGTCTGGGACATAAGTATAATCTAAACTTAATGCCTTTCTGCCATATATTGATGAGCAGCTAATTATATATATATACTTCCGGACACATCTATCGGCCCACCTTAGAGTTTAGGTTTCGATTATTTAATATCAACAAACAGGCTCCAAACAGGGACCAAACGAAACTGAAAAAGCTAGGTGGGCCAATAGATGTGTCCAGAAGTGTATATATATATATATATATAGAATCTATTTGGAGATGGACTAGTAATTGTTCACTATGAATCATACATGAAATCACTGTATCATATATGAATGCTATCATACGATTAGAATGTTAAAGGTGCCTTAGAAGTAATCTATGCAAGGTTCTGTCCACCCCAAAGGGAATAAAAGACATATATATGTGTTGAAAAACCTTGTTCTTCAAAAAGGGAGACAAGGCCCTATTGAAGAATTATAGGCCTATCGCGCTCCTAAGCCACGTCTACAAGTTGTTCTCGAGAGTGCTCACAAATCGTCTGGCCTCAAGATTTGACGCCTTCCAGCCGCCGGAGCAGGCCGGATTTCGAAAAGGTTTCAGTACCGTAGACCACATCCACACAGTGCGGCAGGTTATACAGAAGTCTCATGAGTATAACCAGCCGCTGTGTCTTGCCTTTGTGGACTACGAGAAGGCCTTCGACTCCATCGAGATCTGGGCTGTTCTGGAATCCTTGCAGCGATGCCAGGTCGATTGGCGTTATGTGCAGGTGTTGAGGAGCCTATACAGCGTGGCATCGATATCTGTTCAAGTCCAAAACCAAAAGACAAGTCCTATACAGTTGCTCAGAGGAGTGAGACAGGGGGATGTCATCTCCCCGAAACTGTTCACGAACGCACTGGAGGACGTCTTCAAAACTCTGGATTGGACTGGGATGGGTATCAATGTCAATGGCAGATACCTCACGCACCTCCGTTTCGCTGACGACATTGTCATAATGGCGGGTTCGCTGCAGGATTTACAGGGAATGCTGCACAGTCTGAACGCTGCCTCACGGTCGGTCGGTCTCCGGATGAACTTGGACAAGACAAAAGTCATGTTCAATGAGCTCGTTGTCCCGGGGCCGATCACGATCAGTGGAGAAACGCTCGAAGTGGTCCAGGAATATGTCTACCTGGGCCAGGTTCTACAAATGGGTAGGGACAGCTTCGAGCGTGAGATTTCCAGAAGAGTGCAGCTGGGCTGGGCAGCATTCGGGAAGTTGCGTCATATCTTCTCGTCGCCACTACCGCAGTATCTTAAGACCAGGGTATTTAATCAGTGCGTCCTACCTGTAATGACATACGGTGCCGAGACGTGGAACATGACAGTCGGGCTGGCTCACCGATTGCATGTCGCTCAGCGAGCAATGGAACGTTCGATGCTGGGTATCTCGTTAAGGGACAGAGTCCGGAACGAGATTATCCGGCAGAGAACCAATGTCGTAGATATTGTCTATCGATGTTGCAAGCTGAAGTGGCAGTGGGCCGGTTACGTCTGTCGCAGAACCGACGACCGTTGGAGCAAAGCGGTTCTCGAATGGCGACCGCGTCTCGGTAAACGTAGTGTAGGACGCCCCCCTGCCAGATGGACTGATGACCTGAAAAGGGTCGCTGGTAGTGGTTGGCTGAGGGCCACGAGTGATCGTGTTTTGTGGCGTTACCTTGGGGAGGCCTACGTCCAGCAGTGAACTGTCATAGGCTGATTGATTGATTGATATGTGTCCAGTACTAGTCTGTGACGTAAAAATAATGCTAACTAGCTGCCATTCTTCCCGGCATGTGGTGGGAGGCGACTAAGGGACTAGGGGTAAATATATAGTATAATAATATTGTAATAATTGATAATATTGGGCGATGGGCTAGCAACCCGTCACCAATTACGTTCCATTATGACATCGTAACCCCAGTATTTATGCTGATAATTGACCTAAAAGAGGTTCTGGCTGTCCCAGAAAGGTATTAGTCGACGTTAATGAATGTGTATGTAAATATGTGTAAGGGAATAAATAAAAATATGTTCTATTTTGTATTCTTTATTTGCTTATTAACAATTTGCCCCTTAATTATAATTAATACTGGTAACTTTAACATATACTATGCATTAAAACGATATAATAATATATACAGTACCTATAACGGCCGAGTGTATATGAGGCGTTGTATAATAGTCAACGAAGATTAAGTTTGTCAGGATTGAGACAAATGGGGATCCGTGATCACTATTACCCCTCTACAGGGAAACAGACGTGATGTTTATGTATATACATGATTACGACTATTATACTTTAGAGGTTTGCCAGAGATTCGAGTGTCCATCTTCAGCATGCAGTAATAATGTATTTCTACTTCATTACAAAGTATAAAACAAAGTCGCTTTCTTTGTCCCTATGCCCCTTTGTATGCTTAAATCTTTGAAACTACGCAACGGATTTTAATGCGGTTGTTTTCAAAAGATAGAGTGATTCCAGAGGAAGGTTTATATGTATAATAACATCCATTAACTAGTGGAGTAGGCTATATGTTTATACCTGTGCGAAGCCGGAGCGGGTCGCTAGTTATTTATACTTTTCACTAAATAGTCAGTACCTATTGTGACAGGTGGTGTAATAGTTTAGATAGATTGACTATTCCTTATGATGCTTCAGTCATATTCTAATGGATGATATTGAATTTGTTGTTAAATATTGTCTGCAGAGTTTCTTGGCATTTCTTCTCTGCAGGTGTTGCTTTACGAAATGCCAATAGTTTAATTAGATCTATTTTTAATTCCTATCTTCGTGTAAATTTTTTCATTGATTTTTTTATTGTTACTTTCAATATACACATTGAATATACTCGTAAACTATTTCATTTCATTGCCTATTCCCATGAATAGGCAGAATTCGTTTATCTTTTCATATTTCCCTCACCGTATATCATTTAATACTTATATCATTTTAAACTTTTCCTTTACAATTATTTCTTATATCCGGGGGGTCCGTAAGAATTGGTCGGTGGGTTAAAACCAGTCAGAGAACCACTGTAAGATGGCCTCTCGTAGTTGTATCCATCTGAAAAAAGATAAAGACATATGTATTAATAATCTGTTTTACTTATTTGGTGAATACATAAATATATATTCACGTCCTTTAACCCCTTTCAAGGTGATACAAACATCGAGAGATCACCCTTGCGGGGTAGTCAAAGGTTCAGGTTTCCATCTCCGCAATCGCGGATGTAGTAATTCTATGGCTATATATATGTATATAGTCAGTACTCAATGTGACAGGTCGTAAGCTGTGTCGTCATTTACAAACACTGACTATTACGTAAGTTAGCTTAGTTAGTTAGTAAGTTTCCTCATGATGTTTTCCCTCACCGTAGTATTATTATCAATTTAATACCATATTATGCGAATAGATGATAGTAGATTAGTAAAAGGACATTGAATAATAGAATTAAAAATAGTGTGATAAGGGAAGGTTGCGGTTTGAAAGAAGATGTAGTGACTAAGATTGGAAAAGGCATGCTTTAGTTTGGACATATGCGGATGAATGGTAGTAGATTGACAAAAGGAATATATATGAGTGAAGTGGAAGGGCGGTTACGTAGGGGCCGGCCCGATGAGACATACGGCAGTTATATAGACATCGTACTGAAAAAGAGTGATGATAAAAGTACCTATACCCGCCGAGTGTGTATGAGGTGCTTGAAACATGAAGTGCAAGTGTTTTCTAAGGATCGGTACAAATTAATATCTATACCTTTATAGGAAGATTTCTGAGATTATTTTAGTATGAATGTCTTTGCAACAACTTTACGCATAATATAACATCAAACGCATTCACGACCATTAACCCTTGCGGGGTAGTCAGAGGTTCAGGTTTCCATCTCCGCAATTGCGAAGGTAGTAATTCTATGGACACCTCGAACCCACATGTTGACCAAATAGTCAGTACTCAATGTGACAGGTGGTCAGCCTTGTCGCCATTTACAAGCACTATTACCTGTTTGACGAACTGGTAGGTTTCCTCACGATGTTTTCCCTCACCGTATAATTCGATGCATTTCGTAAATGTGTTTTTATTACGAAAATTGACATAGAAATTCATTATACTTCGTATTTGTATTTCCATTGGTACATGCTCAAGCGGGATTTGAACCCTGTATACTGATACAGAGCCAAGCCCCAAACAACTGAGCTACGTCGAATTTACAATGACTGACTATTATATAGTCTGTGACTATTGACTATTACACTTACTCTGTTGGTTCTGTGAAGGTTCAGGGTACCTTGCTTCGCCTTCATACCTCACGTTGGCATGGAAACCAGTCTTCCAATCAGCATGATATGTCACTGCAAATAATAAAATCATTTAGGACACTATTACACTACGATTAATAACTAACGGAACTTATCGCGTAAGTTTTTATATAATAACTAGTGACCCGCTCCGGCTTTGCACGGGTATCAAATATATAGCCTACTCCACTATGTAATGGATGTTATTATACATATAAACCTTCCTCTTGAATCACTCTATCTATTAAAAAAAACCGCATCAAAATCCGTTGCGTCGTTTCAAAGATTTAAGCATACACAGGGACATAGGGACAAAGAAAGCGCCTTTGTTTTATACTATGTTGATGAAGTTACCTTTATTATAAATCATTCGTCTTAAAACTATACTATTACACTATTTTATTTACTATATGAGACCGGGTCGTATCACGATAAATTAATAAAGATTTAGATACCTTTATATCACCCGACGTTTCGACCCAGTTGCATAGGCCGTGGTCGCGGAAAGATATAAGATGAGAATAATAGTGAGAGTTTTAAAAATTAATATTACACCAATGGAACTAACCCCTTGGTAAGTTCATTTAAGACTTGTGTAAAGAATACTAGTCTATTAAATACACACACACACACACACGTATATATATATATATATATATATATATATATACACGTCCTTTAATCCCTTTCGGAGTAGACAGAAGCTTATAGGCAAGAAAATATTTGGTTAGTTACTTTTTAGCATGAATATTGGGTTGTGAAGTCATTTAGAACATTGATATCAGATTGCTAGCCCATCGTTCGATAGATTCCATTTACACCTAGTCTCTTAGTAGCCTCCTACGACATACCGGAATAAAAGGCAGCTAGTTAGCATTCTTTTTACATCCCAAACTATCATGGAACATACAATTTATCTAATACAGAAAAGTATATTATTCTCCGTATTGATTTTCACTTCATTCACACGCCTCCTCACACACACTCGTTAGTTATAGCTCCATACGTACCAATCTGTGTCCTTCCGTCAGGCAGCTGCACCCTGTATTCACCTCTTACAGTGTTACCGTCTGACGTTTCTTGGCGGCCATAATCATTGCCTGACTGGGCATCTTTCACTGTGTATCCAAATTCGTAGGATTTTGGCTGAAAATAAGGACAAAATAATATCATTTATTTAACAGTGTTTACTATAGGTTAAAGGTTTAATTTCAAACGATGTTGTTAATGTTATGTTGTTGCGGGGTAGGCCGGGTTGAACATAAACATAAAAAAACATACGCTTCACGGCTTGTGTATACACACTCCCTTTTTTTATTATGGAGGGGTAGTCAGAGACTTGAATACCCATCTCAGAAATTTCGAAGGCATGTTAGGTATGGGTCATTCGAAGCCCTCGTATCACTAGATAGACAGCACCCAATGTGATAGGTAGTGAACTATATCGCCGTATATAGACACTGGCTATTACCTATCCTGAGGGATAGGCAGGTTTCCTCACGATGTTTTCCCTCACCGTTAGCGACTGTAAATTATGTACGTAAATGTAAAACACATATTTAAATTTCATTTATTGGTACATGCCAGAGTCGGCATTCGAACCTAGGACTTTTCTCATACGAAGTCCGAGGTCTTACCCACTAGGCTATAGCTGCCAATATAAAACTATTTCTTATAAAACAAATAAAAATCGTAAGTCTCTTAAAAAAATTGTGACGACTTAATTAAAATCATCATGCTTACCACTTCATTATCATGTCCGTGATGATGATCATGTTCATTATAGTCCTGATGATTATCATAGCCAGAACTGGGCGGTAAATAACTGTCACTGGGCGGTCCATAATTGTTACTAGGGGCGGTAAAGCTACTGCTCGGCGGTACGTAATTGTTACTCGGCGGTACGTAAGTGTTACTAGGGCTTGAGTAACCGTTACTCGGCGGACCGTAATTGTTCGAAGGCCTGTAGTTTGTGCTCGCTTGGTTGAAGTTTTGTTGGGGCGGTAAATAACTGTTGCTTGGGCCGTTGTACTTGTAAGGAACTGGCGGTTCGGCCGTACATGTTGCTATGACGGCAAATATGAGTATCTGTAAAGAAATATACGTGTTTAATAATACTACTACTTATGCATCACTACATAGTATAAAACAAAGTCGCTTTCTTTGTATGCTTAAATCTTTGAAACTACGCAACGGATTTTGATTTAAAATAACCATTGTGGACGTAGGGTTGAAAGATGATTTCTACCAAAATCATATACAGATCAAATTGGAGACATTCTTCTCAAGGCGGGTGTACGTAGTGAAGAACTGAAGAGCACGTAAGAAGGTTAATGGGTGTGAGTGAAGCGAGGGAGATTTGACAGGATAGTTTCAGGGCCCTTAGTTTACTAATGCATTTTAGGCACAATAGTAGTTCAGTAGTGATACAATAATATTTTAGTGGCAGGTTAGGATATATTGATTAGATTCAAGCGCGATTAGGTACAATCGCAGAAAAAATATTTTCCTCTGGAACATTCTCAGGCGGGATTTGAATTCTAAACCCACTGATACAGAGTCAAGCCCCAAACAACTGAGCTACACTAAACATGCTTAGCAATAGAAAGATTTCCCCATGATGTTTTCTCTCAGCATTAAATGAACTTAATTACACATAATAGTGTGTGAATCTGGATTGAGGGCCCATGTTTCAAATATTTACATACATACACATCACATCTAATTTCCTGTAGAGGGGTAGCCAGATCATGGATCCCCATTTGTCCCGATCCTGATATACCACTTTCGCTTCATTGACATTCATACATCTTCTCATACACATTCGGCGGTTATAGGTACTCCTAACGTCACCCTTTTTCAATATGGCGTCTATCTGACTGTTATATGTCTTATTAGGCCGGTCCCTTCATAACCGCGCTTCCACTTTACTCATATATATTTCTTTTGTCAATCTGCTATCATTCATCCGTATAACATCTCTAAATAATCGAATCATGCCCTTTTCAATCTTAGTCACTACATCTTCTTTCAAATACATATTTGCCAATCGAAATAAAACTCACATTTAGTAGAGAACTACCGACCCGCTCCGGCTTCGCACGTGTATAAAATATATAACCTACTCCACTATTTAATGGATGTCATTATACATATAAACCTTTCTCTTGAATCACTCTATCTATTAAAAAAATCCGCATCAAAATCCCTTGGGCAGTTTCAAAGATTTAAGCATACAAAGGGACATAGGGACAGAAAAAGCGACTTTGTTTTATACTATGTAGTGATTAGTAAAAGCTTTTCATTTAGTAGAGAATAATCAGAATTTGTGTCAGGTTAGTAGGCCATCGCCGAATAGATTACACTTTAAACTCGTCATAACGTATATAATATAGATAAATAGAATATTAACTAGCTGCCGTTCTTCCAGGCATGACGTAGTAGGCGACTATGGGACTAGGGGTAAATGGAATCTATTGGGCGATGGGTTAGCAACCTGTCACCAAAGTTCCATCATGAATTCGCAGCATGCTAAAAGTGACCTAGGAGATATTACAAAAGGGTGTATGTAAGTTAAGAAGTAGGTAGCACATTGGTGACTTATTATGACATCGCCACCCCAATATTCATGATAAAAAGTAACTTTAGGAAATATATCTCTGTTTCTTTGTTTGTTCTATTCTGTCCACCCCGAACGGGATTAAAGGACGTGTATGTATATGTATACCTACACAACTTTACCTACTATTACTCAAACAATAGCCTAGGTCTCAAGTTGAGCACTTTAGACCTAGATACGTTGGTGAGTCCATCACCCAACAATTTACGTGCCCGAGATTCGATTCCCATATTATTTTCCCTCGTGAGTTGAAATAAATTACTGAGTTCCAACCGCTATTTTAGCGTGGGTAAGGCTTTGATTCTGCTACAGATCGACGTAGCTTAGTTGTTACTTGACTCTGTATCAGTGGGTACAGGGTTCAAACCTCACATCATGTACCAGTAAAAAAATAAATGACCTCCGTAGCGCAAATGGTTAATCACTTGAACGCTAATCGTGATGTCTCAGTTTGAATTCCCGGTGGAGGCATAGTTAACTAAGCTTTTTTTATTATTATTTTTATCTTTCCAATCTGGGGCCCAAGTTTTGCGTATAAGCACAAACGTAGTTCAATATTAGATTAGTAATAGTGTGAAGTAGGTAGTGGATTAAGCAAATTAATATCAGATTTCAAAATGGAGAATTTTGTCACTTATGCGAATTCACTACAATGTCACGAACCAAACAAAGATATATATTTATATATGTACATACATGTCCCTTAATCGGATTTTCAGAATCTCAGAGAACTTATATTACTCCTAGGTAAAGTTCAAAACTTTAAACCAATCTTAAAAACTAAACCACAAATTCGTTACGAGAATCGAACCCACAACGTTACGCGTCGTGAGAAAGCCAAAAGATCTGCTTTTGTTTCCTCGATAACTTAGTGTACTTTTAACAATGGAGAGTATGTATGTATGGTTTGTATGTATGTAATTAATGTACTAGTAATTAAGCATTGTAATTACATTTCGGGTATCGATGCGTACACCTTGACCTTAATTATGGGATGCCTCTTGCTAGTCTGGGACGTAAAAAGAATGCTAACTAGCTGCCGTTCTTCCCGGTATGTCGGAGGAGGCTAAGGAACTAGGGGTATATAGAATCAATTTGGCGATAGGCTAGAAACCTGTCACCAATGTTCCATATAACATCGCAACATAAAAAGTCATCATAAAGTGACCTAGCAGATATTATATCTCCAAGATTCTGTCTACCCCGAAAGGGAATTCGACGACGTGATACATTCACAATAACTATAGTATACATTCACATTAATTATATAGAGACGACCTCCGTGGCGTGATCGGTTAGACACCTGAACGCTAATCGTGGGGTCCCGGGTTCGATTCCCGGTGGTGGCAGAGTTAAGAACTACGCCTTTCTACTGCTTTCCAGTCTGGTCGTTCGGGCTAGTTCAATTGGTGTAATAATGTCAAAATATTATTATTATTATATATACAAAATAACTATAGCAAAACGCAGCTTTAGCAAATCACCAAAAGATTAGTTACATTACGAAACTATTTTTTCCAAAACCATTAAACTAACAAGCTTAAAACCTTGGATTACACTATAACAACAGCGCGAGTATGCGGAGCGGGTATAAACAATAAAATATCGTGCTCAGCGCATTGTCAATCAAGAAATGTATCATTTCGTTTCGAAAGATCTATTATGAGCGAGATTTGGCTTACTAACGTAAGCTTATAGCGGGTTTAGGGTGTGTTGTAAATATAGTGCTAATTAGCTATTTATCAAACTAGTTAAAAGACCTAATCTAGATGACCTAGTACATAGGAGGCGACTAAGGGACAAGGGGTAAATTATTATTATAAAAAAGGATTGTTTTCATATTTAAAAGAATTTATAATATATTCTAGATACTCGTATATAATAAATTGTTTTCGTAATTTCTGTGTATAAATATCGTCACAATAACTAAAAATAATATTTGGGATACTAAAACAGCCATTGAACTAGCCCCTTGGTAGGTTAATTTAGGTCGTGGGCTTAGATTATGCCAATGTCAGTAGTATTTATAATCTATAATGACAGAATAATCACTACATAGTATAAAACAAGTCGCTTTCTTTGTCCCTATGTCCTTTTGTATGCTTAAATATTTGAAACTACGCAACGGATTTTGATGCGGTTTTGTTTAATAGATAGAGTGATTCAAGAGGAAGGTTTATATGTATAATAACATCCATTAAATAGTGGAGTAGGCTATATATTTTATACCCGTGCGAAGCCGGAGCGGGTCGCTAGTTTAGTATATTGTAGTATATAATATTATAGAGGTGGAAGAGTGACTACTTACGACATTTTTACATCTCATACTAAAGGAAAATATAAAATCGCTAGTCGCCTACGTTTGTCCCATACCCCATTGGGTCACATTGAATAACTAAACGCTCCTCTTGTGGCCATTAGTTGGCATTATTTGTTCAATTTCCAATCGACTTCATTTTCGAATCTAAGATTACTTTTATTATGTTCTGTATATATGAATTGTGTTAAGGGTACTAGTCAACGTATATTTAAGAAATATATACTTAGACTAAAAAATCTTTATTTACAATCATAAATGTATATTTCGTTTTTTTAATTTGGCACTGGGGAAAAATCCCTGGAGTTTCTTGTTGGTTCTTCTCCAAGCTAGGGCTTCAAAACCAACGGTAGAGTCATAGTTGTAAAACCAGTGCCACTCAATATATTTCGACGTTCAATGAATCTACAATTACTATACTTATATTGACATAATTTTTTTTGGAATATGAATAAACAGTCATTTATTACATTACTAGTAACCCGCTCCGGCTTTGCACGGGTATAAAATATATAACCTACTCCACTATTTAATGGATGTAATTATACTTATACCTTCCTCTTGAATTACTCTATCTATTAAAAAAAACCGCATCAAAATCCGTTGCGTAGTTTCAAAGATTGAAGCATACAAAGGGACATAGGGACAGAGAAAGCGACTTTGTTTTATACTATGTAGTGAATATTATTTTATTGACTTTATTCCAGCTAGAGACAGAGAAATAAATAATCAAATGTCCCATGCTAGTCTGGGACGTAAAAAAAACATTATCAAGCTAACAAACGCAGTTCAATATCAGATCAGTAATATTGTTAAGTTGGTAATGAATTAGCAAAAGTGACAATTATCGCCTTTTTAAAAGCGAAATTTGACACTTTTGCCTATTTTAATGGTGAAATTTGACACTTTGTAATCCACTACCAACTTCACACTAATACTGATCTGATGTTGAACTGCGTTTGTGCTAAACGCATGAGTAGACCTTGCCTTTGTACGGTTAAAATAATTATTGTATAGTTGCTCAATGTACCAAAATTTCGCGACAATTACTCTTAAACACGAATTGTATGATTAATGTATGTATGTATGTTATAAACTTGGCCTAGATACAATTTAAACACAGACATTCGCGCCTATAATTTAAATAATGGTAGACAGTTATTTGAAATAAGATTCTATTTGGAAAAGTTGGAAGGTAGAGTTGGACGAGGTAGGCCGCGTAGAACTTATACAGATCAAACTGGAGACATTCTTCTCAAGGCGGGTGTAGCGTGAAGAACTGAAGAGCATGTATGAGAAGGTTAATGAGCGATTGATAGTCTCTGCCTAATATACGGTCGAGATGTGTATGTACGTATGTTATACTTAACTATATATAAAAAACGCACGCGATCACGACCATTAACCCTTACGGGGTAGTCAGAGGTTCAGGTGTCCATCTCCGCAATTGCGAAGGTAGTAATTCTATGGCCACCTCGAACCCACGTGTTAACCAGATAGTTAGTACTCAACGTGACAGGTGGTCAGCCATGTCGCCATTTACAAGCACTAACTATTACCTGTTCTGGCACTAACTATTACTAACAAGCACTAACTATTGCCTGGGAACAGGTAGGTTTCCTCACGATGTTGTTCCCTCACCGTAGTATTCGACGCATTTCGTAAATGTATTTTTTCACTAAAATTCATTTCCATTGGTACCCTGTACCCTCCATACAGAGCAAGCCCCAAACAACTGAGCTACGTCAAATTTTTTTAACTATATTAATATATATATATATAAACTTAACCTTACCTTTTTAAATGACATGTTTAAATATTCTCCTGAACTGATCTGTAATAAAAAAACATTATTTAATAAAAATGTACTAATAATATAAATCTATTTTATAATATAATTATATTTAGGTACATCATTTGATCATTTAATTATATAATCATTATCATTATATTTTGACGACCTCCGTGGCGCAATCGGTTAGACACCTGAACGCTAATCGTGGGGTCCCGGGTTCGATTCCCGACGGAGGCAGAGTTAAGAGCTACGCTTTTCGTCTGATTTCCAGTCCAGTTGTTGATTATATACTATACATGTATTTATCTATTTATAATGAGTATATATTCCTTAAACATACGTTAAATAGTACCCTTAACACAAGTCTTAAATGAACTTACCTAGGGGCTAGTTCAATTGGTGTGTTCCAAATATTTAGAGTATATTACAATTCCTTTCTTACGACATACCGAGAAGACAGTTAGCTAGTTATTAAAGTGAAGTCCCAAGATTATAATATTCATTGTTTGTTTGGGAAGTAGTCTAGTTATGAAATGAATTTCGGAATTCTTAATCTGCTATTGTTTTAGAGATTTTTGCAAACATTGCATTCCGACAATTATTTTGCAATTAAATGAATAAATTAACATGCATTTCAACATTTGCATACATTCACGACATCGAGGCTTTTCGGGGTAGTCAGAGGTTTAGTGGCCATCAAGTGAGCATTGTGATGGTCTTTGGCCACTCGAAACCCACTTGTTACCAAATCAGTACCCAACGTGACAGGTGGTAAATCATTTCAATATTAGTTTATCGTATCACTAATGACCCGCTCCGGCGTCGCACGGGTATAAAATATATAGCCTACTCCACTATTTAATGGATGTTATTATACATATAAACCTTCCTCTTGAATTACTCTATCTATTAAAAAAACCGCATCAAAATCCGTTGCGTAGTTTCAAAGATTTAAGCATACGAAGGGACATAGGGACAGAGAAAGCGACTTTATTTTATACTATGTAGTGAAGTGTATGAAATTAATTGACTCATTAAAAATGTAATTGTAGGTTATATGTAAACTAAATTCTAATCCAAAATCATAATAACCTAAATAACCTAGGTCTCTCCTTAGCGTGAATATTGGGGTTTTCCATTCAGCCCATTGCTTAATGTATTAAATCCACCCGCAGCCCCTTAGTCGCTTCCTAAAACATGCCGAGAAGAACGGCAGCTAGTTAGCATTCTTTTTACGACCCAAGAATCTAAAGTACGTATATCACTACATCGTATAAAACAAAGTCGCTTTCTCTGTCCCTATGTCCCTTTGTATGTTTAAATCTTTGAAACTACGCAACGGATTTTGATGCGGTTTTTTTTAATAGAAAGAGTGATTCAAGAGGAAGGTTTATATGTATAATAACATCCATTAAATAGTGGAGTAGGCTATATATTTTATACCCGTGCGAAGCCGGAGCGGGTCGCTAGTATAAAATGAAAGTAACTATTTTAATAATATGTGGTATCTATGGTATATTTCCGAGGTCCTGACTATCCCTTGAAGTATAATATACTTGATAATCTAGATCTACTAATATTTGATTACTGACATATGATCTTTGAAACCTATCACGCATCATTTACTGCAGGGTATGTGTAGAATATCAATGATATCAAATAGTATCTTGTTTTGTCATTTCCTCATTTCTATATAAGTTACGTTTTCTGTTCAGCAATGTACATAAGTTGATAATAAAATGCTTTACTGATAGCATAAAAATAATATTAATGTAGGATATCCTAACACTAATTGAACTAGTACCTTTGTAAGTGCAGTTAAGCGTTCAAGGTACTAATCAACGTATATTTAAGAAATATATATGTACTTTTAGATAGATACATATATACATATATGTATAGTCAACGACCAGACTGGAAAGCATATATGTAACTATATATGTGTGTATGTATGTATATGTACATATACATTCAGGCCTTTCAATCCCTTTCGGGGTAGTCAGAGGTTGAGTGGCCATCAACTGAGTATTAAGTCTTTGGCCACTCGAAACCCACTTGTTACAAAATCAGTATCCAACGTGACAGGTGGTAAACTGTGATACTGACTATTGACTATTTAGTTAAATAGGCATGTTACTAAGTACTAAATAGTGGCTTAAGCCGATGAACTAACTGTGATACTGACTATTGACTATTTAGTTAAATAGGCAGGTTACAAAGTACTAAATAGTAACTAACTTAAGCCGATGAACTAAACCAAGGTCCGCGGTTTGAGCCTCGGTCACGACATTTCATTAAGATATCACTATTGTGGTCTGATTCATTATTTTGAACTGGTAAATTAGTTTTTAAGGATTCTTTGTTAATTTGGGACTTAAAAAAAAGCTAACTAGCTGCCGTTCTTCCCGGCATGTCGTAGGAGGCGACTAAGGGACTAGGTTATATGAAATCTATTAGACGATGGGCTAGTAACTAGTCAGCAATTTAACATACGACAGCACAACCCCAATATTATTGCTAATAAGTAAAGGAGATGTTTTCATCTCTCCAAGGTTCTGTCCACCGCGAAAAGGATTAATATTTATTAAAGTAATCTGTGTTAATTTGGTACGTAAATAAAACGCTAACTAGCTATATTTCATCTGGTATTGACATAATATAAAACAAAGTCGCTTTCTCTGTCCCTATGTCCCTTTGTATGCTTAAATCTTTGAAACTACGCAACGGATTTTGGTGCGTTTTTTTTAATAGATAGAGTGATTCAAGAGGAAGGTTTATATGTATAATAACATCCATTTAATAGTGGAGTAGGCTGTATATTTTATACCCGTGCGAAGCCGGAGCGGGTCACTAGTACATAATAATATACATCCTTTAATAACCTCCTAGACATAATATCTCCTACGTCACATTATTTTAGCATAAATATTAGGGTTGTAATGTTATATGGAATATAGGTGATAGGTTATTAGCCCATCGCCCAACAGATTCCCTCCTAAGACATGCGGGAAGAATGGCAGCTAGTTAGCATTCTTTTTACGTCCCAGATTAGCACGGGACCAGTTTGAGATGAAATTATGAGATATAAAGGTATTATGTTTAGATAAACATCGTGAGGAAAACCTTCCTATTCTTCTGAAAACATATAAGTATATCTATCAAATTTACTAAAAACTAATTGTGACGGATGGGTTTTACATGCATACATACATTCACGCCTCTACGTCCCCAACGGGATAGGCAGAGACTATCGATCGCCACCTGGAACGATATACAAATCTCTTGCTTCACTCACACCCATCAACCTTCTCATACATGCTCTTCTGTTCTTCACTACTAACACCCTTGAGAAAAACGGCTCCGATTTGAAATAATTTATATATAAGAAGCTTACCTGTTCAAATTTGTAAAAAATTTCACTTAGAAACACCACTAAAACTTTTTTACTAACGTTAATATATTTTGCTATAGTTGGGACGTCCGTTTACCTCGGCATACACACTCTAAATGAATGAAAACTAAGCCTATTACGGTATATATAGTTGCAATGACCGTTCTAATTGTGTATGTGTTAGCAAATAGTCAAATTATATTCTCTTAATAGGCATAGAGAAATGATAGCTAGCGTAAGCTATTTTATAACCGCCGAGTGTGTATGAGGAGATGTTAACATAGTTTGAGTAGCGAAAGGAATGTCAATGTTTATTATTAGTATCTATAACTGCCGAGTGTGTATGAGGAGGTGTATGACTGTGAATGAAACGACAGTGGTTTGTCGGAAAATTAGGGTTAATTGTCTGCCTTACCTTCTAAAGGGAAATAGGCGTGATGTGTATGTATGTATATGTTTATGTAGGTATTTCTATACTATATATACATTAATGTTGTTTAATCCCTTTCGGGGTGGATAGAACCTTGGAAACACGGTTATATCTCCTAAGTCACTTTTTAGGATGATTATAATGTCTCATAGAACATTGGTGAGAAGTTGCTAGCCTATCACTTAATAGATTCCGTTTACCCCTAGTCTTTTAGCCTCCTAAGACATGCCGGGAAGAACGGCAGCTAGTTAGCATTCTTTTACGTCCCAGCTAGCAAGGGAAAAACGGGTCCATATTAATGTTAGGAGTGACATTGAATGAAAGAATTAAAAATAGTGTGATAAGAGAAGGTTGCGGTTTTATAGATGTAGTGACTAAGATTGAAAAGGGCATGCTTCGATGGTTTGGACATATGCGGATGAATGATAGTAGATTGACAAAAGGAATATATGTGGGTGAAGTGGAAGGGCGGTTACGTAGGGGCCAGCCCAATAAGACGTATTACTTACATTTATTCTTATTTAGGTGTCATACTGAAAAGTGTGTATGTGATATATGAATGACAGTCTGCTAGATACAAGAAATGGATATTTGATCTCTGTATATTAACGACTTTAGTAGCTAAGTAGACGAGTAATGTGTTCATGTAAAATGTTTTAGTTTACATACTTATATAACGTCCTTTAGTCCCTTTCAAAGTAAACATAATCTTGGTGACATTATAACATCTTCTTGGTCACTTATTAGCATGAATATTGGGGTTGTGATGCTATTTCAAACATTGGTGACAGAGCTAGTCCATCGCCTAATATATTTCATTTACCCCTAGTCCCTTAGTCGCCTCCTTCGACATGCCGGGAAGAACGGCAGCTAGTTAGCATTCTTTTTAGGTCAAAGTTATATAATATAGACTCGTAGTATAAAGTATATATTAGGCTCAATAAGACATATGACAGCCAGATAGACGCTATATTGAAAAGGGGTGACTTTAGAAGTACCAATAACCGCCGAGTGTGTCTGTCAGAATCGGGACAGAGATCCGTGATCTTTGCCTACCTCTTTACAGGGCATCAGGTACGTTGTGTATGTATGTTTGTATGACTCACTATTCTTTTAGTAAAGTTACATACATACATACACATCACGCCTGATTCCCTGTAGAGGGGTAGGCAGAGATCACGGATCCCCATTTGTCCCGATCCTGACAGACCACTTTCGCTTCATTGACACTCGTACATCTTCTCATACACACTCGGTGGTTATAGGTACTCCTAATGTCATCCTTTTTCAATATGGCGTATATCTGACTGGTATAAGTCTTATTAGGCCGGCCCCTACGTAACCGCCCTTCCACTTCACTCATATATATTCCTTTTGACAATCTGCTATTATTCATCCGCAGAAAAGTAAAGTTAATAAAGTAGTCTCTTAGTATATGGTCTAGGATATCTAGGTTAAGCTAGAACCTAGCCATTGTCAGGTCCGAAGCACTAACCCATTCTTAGCACATTATCACATAATGAGGAAGCATAATAAATAACCAGCAAAAAAGCAAAACAATACGAAATGTTACAAAAGATCATGTTGCTGACTAGATAGGAACATAGTCGTTTCATAGTTTGACGAAACAAGTACTAACTCTAATGGTACACTCAAAACCATAGTTCGATAAATGGATAGCTTAAATATTGTCGCTGGGCTGTTGGGCTGGTCACGTATGCAGAAGGACTGATGGTCGCTGGAGCAAAAAAGTCCAAGAGTAGAGACCGCGTCTCAGTAAATGTAGTGTGTGGCGCCCCCCGGCAAGGTGGGAAGACGACCTGCGCAGGTTGGCCGGCATCGAATGGATGCGAACGGCCACTGACAGGGAGAAGTGGCGTCATTTTGGGGAGGCCTATGTCCAACAGTGGATTACTACAGGCTAATTATGATGATTACATATTGTCTAGATACAATTTATACGTCAATTTTGTATCAGTTTTTTGTAAGGATCGGGGCAGATGGGGATCCGTAATCTCTGCCTACCTCTACAGGTAAACAGGGGCCCAAGTCCACTAATACTTATTGAAAAACAGTTCAATATCACATCAGTAATAGTGTGAAGTTGGTAGTGGATTAACCAAAGTGTTAATTTTTAATATTTTTATAGTTTTTGTCATTTTTGCTAATCTACTGCCAACTTCACACTATTTGGCTTGGCCATCAGAAGAGCATGTATGAGAAGGTTAATGGGTGTGAGTGAAGCAAGAGAGATTAGTCCGGAACGTTCCATTTGGCGATCGATTGTCTCTGCGTATCCCCTTGGGGAAATAGTGTCGTATATGTATCTAAAGCTTACTACACCTACACACATACATATACATTCACGTTTAATCACTTTTTGAGTGAAAAGAAACTGGAAGAGACGATAATATCACCTAGGTTACTTTTTAGGATATATTATTACACCTAGATATTATTATATTACACCCCAATATTTATGTGATTTTGTGCTATAATATACAAATTTCAAATCAATCAAATCAGTGGTAATAGCCAATGCCTGTATACGGCGATATGGTTCACTACCTATCACGTTGGGTGCTGTCTATCTAGAGTAACCTGGCTTTGAGTGGCTTATACCTAACATGCCTTCGAGATTTCCGAGATGGACCTTCAAGCCTCTGATAGCACTCAATAAAAAAGGGAGTTTGTATACACAAATCGTGAAGCGTATGTTATGTCTAACTAAATTGAGATATGACTAACTGCTTATGGGGAGTTCAGGTTCTATGTATGATTAATTTCCTGTGGTAGATTAGAACTTTCCAATCTCAGTTTTACGTACTCATTATACTACTATCTTACTACTACTACTACTATACTATACATACTATACTACTACTACTATTCATATTATTATTATGTGATGCCGTCCTTATTTTCTTTTCGGAGTGTACAGAACATAACATCTCCTAAAACACTATTGGCAATTTGATTGTCTTATTTAAGAAATGATGATAGAAAGAATTATTAATATACTGTATTCTGTACAGTAGATAAAATTCACTGCTTGTAAATGGCGACATGGCTTACCACCTGTCACATTGAGTACTGACTATCTGGTCAAAACGTGGGTTCAAAGTAGCTCGTACCCACTGATACAGAGTCAAGCCCCAAACAACTGAGCTACGTGGAATTTGTTTATATATTTAGGTTGTAAATAGGCTTTTTGTAATATACCATGTTCTCTGACTAGTTAACAACATGTAGTTGGCAGTGTGAATGATACATTTATTACTTGCGTACAGAGTAAGTTATACTATTGTATTTGAGCAAACGTGTAGTGATTTAAAGTTTAGATTCATCATCAGTGTAATTCTTGAACGTTGTGGTATGAAAGAAAAAATAGAGAAAGGTATGTATGTAAGTAATGTTTATGTTTACTTTACATGTTCTTTGATAAACAAAATCTTATACTACCATAAAACATTACAGTAAGTATTTTCAAAATATTTTTATGGAAAATTTGGTATATTCATTGATTACTCAAACAGTTTAACATAAATTCACATACAGTTAGATTCCCGGTGGAGACAGAGTTAACCAAATCTTTTCTTCTGCTTTTCAGTCTATTTGTTGACTATATATGCTATATATGTATGTATTTATCTATATATAATAAGTATGTTTCTTAAACATGCGTTGACTAGTACCCTTAACACAAGTCTTAAATGACCTTACCAAAGGGCTAGTTCTATTGGTGTAATAATGTCCAAATATTATAATTATGTTAGATAAGTTACTATCTCACCTCATACACACTCGGCCGTTATAGTTAATCCTAACGTGAGTTTGAACATTATGTTAATCTATCTTTCTATACCATTGCTATGTATGTTAGAGTAAACTTCGAACAAAATAAGTTGAAAAACTTACTCATGTTCTTACACTATGATACATACAGAGTGTTATGGTTTTAACACTAATAATATTTGGACATTATTACACAAATTGAACTAGCCCCTTGCTAAGCACATTTAAGACTTGTGTTAAGGGTACTAGTCAAAGTATGTTGTTAAGAAATGTATACATATTATACATAGATAAATACATATATATCAAATATAATTAACGACCAGACTGGGAAGCAGTAGAAAAGCGTAATTATTAACTCTGCCTCTACCGGGAATCGAACCCGGGACCAAACGATTAGCGTTTAGGTGTCTAACCGATCGCGCCACGGAGGTCGTCAAACACTTAGTGCTAGTTTGGGATTTTTAAAGCGCAACCAGTCTTCTGTTTAATCATAATTTACGATGAAGGTACTATGCAATATAAATCCTTCACACAAGTCCTTTAATCCCTTTCGGGGTGGACAGAACCTATTAAATATCAATTCTACTTGGTTTCGTTTAGAAATACTGTCTTGTATTCTTCAATACTTTGATGGAGAACATTGGTGACAGGTTGCTAGCCCATCGGTTTATAGATTGCCCCTAGTCCTTCAGTCACATTCTTTTTACGTTCTCACTAGCACGGAACGGAGCATGTTGTAATTTTTACCTAGGAGATACCTTTATGTCGCCAAGATTCTTTCCATCCCAAAAGAGATTAAAGACGTGAATGTACATACATACACGTCACGCCTGATTCCCTGTAGAGGGGTAGGCAGAGATCACGGATCCCCATTTGTCACGATCCTGACAGACCACTTTCGCTTCATTGACATTCATACATCCTCTCATACACTCTCGGCGGTTATAGGTACTCCTAACGTCACCTTTTTTCAATATAGCGTCTATCTGACTGTTATATGTGTGTATGTACATGTATGTATGTTTATGTAAAAAAATATCGTATATAATTACGTGAAAAACAGAAGAGAATGTATAAGAAGGTTAATGGGTGTGAGTGAAGCAAGAGATTTATCTATCACCCATTCCATGTGGCCTAATAGTCTCTGCCTATCTCTTTAGGGTCGTACAGGCGTGTATATAAATAAATAAATATATATATATATGTGTATTTAGAAACTATGTCACCCTGTAACCAACTAGGGTATTCAGAGTCGATTGAGCAAAACATTAACCTTGGGAAAACGATACCATTGTGAATTTTTTTAATAATTACACACTTACACCCATTCATTAAGAGCACGCCTAGTTTCTGTGAATGGTGATGGACTCACAACCTGTCATGTAATGAAACGTAAGCTTTGAGTAGGGACGTAAAAAGAATGCTAACTAGCTGCCGTTCTTCCTGGCATGTCGTAGAAAATTATGGACTAGGAGTAAATGAGATCAATTGGCGATGGGTTAGCAACTTGTCACCAATGTGGCATATGACATTAGAACCCTAATATTAAAGATTTAAATCCCGCTTGAGCATGTACCAATGGAAATGAATTTTAATGAATTTCTATGTACATTTTCGTAATAAAAATATAATTACGAAATGCATCGTATCATACGGTGAGGTAAAACATCGTGAGGAAACCTACCTGTTCGTCGAACGGGTAATAGTTAGTACTTGTAAATGGTGACATGGCTTACCACCTGTCACATTGAGTACTGACTATCTGGTAAACACGTGGTTTCGAGTTGTCCATAGAATTTCTACCTTCGCAATAGTGGTGATAGAAACCTGAACCTCTGATTACCCCGCAAGGGTTAATGGTCGTAAAGGCGTTTGTTTGTTTTTGTTCTCAATAAAGTAAAATAAAATAAATTAATGAAAGAATGGCAGCTAGTTCCCATTTTACGTCCCAGACTAGCACATATTACCAAATGCCTATAGACACGCTCTATATAGCAATCGGCAATCTACGATCGTAGATAGGCAGGTCGTTTTGTACTATATCTATCTACGAATTAAAATATACCTTCACCGTTTAAAACAATTAAGATGTATGCAGATTGAAAAGTATAGATAGTATGAGAATCCCATTTATGTTGTAATATATGATATCGTATATTCTACATAAGACATATAACAGTCAGATAGACGCTATACTGAAAAAAGGTGACGTTAGGTGTACCTATAACAGCCGAGAGTGTATGAGAAGATGTATGAATGTCAATGAAGCGAAAGTGGTCTGTCAGTATCGGGACAAATGGGGATCCGTGATCTCAGCCTACCCCTCTATAGGGAATCAGGCGTGATGTGTATGTATGTATGTATATTCAACATAACATACGCTTCACGACTTGTGTACCCACACTCCCTTTTTTATTGAGCGGTATTATCAGGAGGCTTGAAAGTCCATCTCCGAAATTTCGAAGGCATGTTAGGTATGGGTCACTCGAAGCCCGCGTTTCACTAGAGACAGCACCTAACGTGATAGGTAGAGAACCGTATCGCTGTATACAGACTAGAAAGATTCACCTTTAACTTCTTCATGTCCCGTGCTAGTCTGGCACGTAAAAAGAATGCTAACTAGCTGCCGTTCTTCCCGGCATGTCTTAGGAGGTTACTAAGGGACTGGGGGTTAATGGCATCTTTTATTCCTTGGGTTCAAGTTTTTAACCACAACAATAAAAAAGGGAGTTTGTATACACAAGTCGTGATATGTAAAAAAGTATGATATGTATGTATGAAGCCCCATACAGAGTAATTGTTCCATGTACTTATAATCCAAGGCTGTATATTCGGACCATCTAAATACAGCAAAGGCTTTGTCGGCGAATCTGTATCAAGGTCACCTTAATAGGCATCGCAGGTATTATGCCTATACCTGGCGTCGTGATACGTGTATTATGCGGGGCTAAGGCTGGTTGCTTACGGGTCGATGGAAATTGACTAGCTTTAAACATCGACTTAGATTCGACGTAGCTCAGTTGTTTGCTTGACTCTGTATCGAGGGTACAGGGTTCAAATTCCGTTTGAGCATGCATAAAAGGAAATGAAGTTTAATTTGTATGTACATTTTCGTAATAATAATACATTTACGAAATGCATCGAATTATACGGTGAGGTAAAACATCTTGAAGAAACCTACCTGTTCCCCGAACAGGTAATAGTTAGTGCTTGTAAATGGCAACATGGCTTACCATCTGTCACATTGAGTTCTGACTATCTGGTCAACACGTGGGTGCGAAGTAGTTATAGAAATACTACCTCCACGATTGCGGAGATGGACACCTGAACCTCTGTCTACCCCGCAGGGGTAAATATTCGTGAACGCGTTTGTCGTTTAACTTAAAAGTGCCTTATCGACCCGTAAGCACATGACCTTAGCCCAAAAGCTAATCATCAAAGATCAGTGCAACCGAGGCAAATCCACACTAATATGGCATATCTTGGTAAATCATACGAGTACTTAGGCCAATTACATCGACACACTGAACTATGAAAGAAATCTTTAATTTGGCTAATGCAACCTTATTCTCAAAAGACAAACGCGTTCAAGACTGGTAGTCAGAGGTACAGGTGTCCATCTCCGCAATTGCGAAGGTAGTAATTCTATGGCCACCTCGAACACACGTGTTGACCAGATAGTCAGTACTTAATGTGGCAGGTGGTAAGCCATGTCACCATTTACAAGTATATTACCTGTTCAGGGAACAAGTAGATTACCTCGCGATGTTTTTACTCACCTTTATATTCGATGCATTTCGTAAATGTGTTTTATAACAAAAATGTTCATAGAAATTCACTAAACTTCATTTCCATTGGTACATGCTTATGCGGGATTTAAAACCCTGTACCCACTGATACAGAGTCAAGCCCCAAACAACTAGCTAATTCATATTCTATATGTATGTGGGTTTTCTCTAAATTTACTTATATTAAACTTGAGCCCAAGTCGACTAATGCTTTTTGCAAAATATCAGTTCTTAGGTATACAATATTACTTCAGTAATACTGCGGTGAGGGAAAACATCTTGAGGAAACCTACCTGCTCACCGAACAGGTAATAGTTAGTGCTTGTAAATGGCGACATGGCTTACCACCTGTCACATTAAGTACTAACTATCTGTTCAACGCGTGGGTTCGAGGTGGCCATAGAATTACTAACTTCGCAATTGCGGAGATGGAAACCTAAACCTCTGGCAAGGGTTAATGGTCGTGAACGCGTTTGCCTTTTTTGTCTAGTCCTAAACTTAACCTAACCTTTGCTGTACGACTTTGGTGTACATTTAAGTATTTTTTATGTACTTGCATCAACACAATTATTTTTAAAATTAATTATTAAAAAAGGGTGGCGTTAGGAGTACCGATAACCGCCGAGAGTGTATGAAAAGATGTATTGTCAATGACGTGAAAGTGGTCTGTCAGGATCGGGACAAATGGGAATCCGTGTCTGCTTACCCCTCTACAGAGAATCGGGCGTGATATGTATATATGTATTTTCCTTTCGCCAATCTACTATCATTCATCCTCATAACATGTCCAAACCATCGGAGCATGCCCTTTTCAATCTTAGTCACTGCATCTTTTTGTTAATTATAACTTTTAATTATCTATTCTTCATTGTATTAAATTGAAAAATACGGTTTAAAAGATGTAATGACTAAGATTGAAAAGGGCATGCTTCAGTTTGGACAATTGCGGATGAATGATAGTAGATTGACGAAAGGAATATATGTGAGTGAAGTGGAAGGACGGTTACGTAGGTGTCGGCCCAATAAGACATATGACAGTCAGATAGACGCCATATTGAAAAAGGATGACGTTAGACGTACCTATAACCACCGGGTGTGTATGAGAAGTTGTATGAGTGTCAATAAAGCGAAAGTGGTCTGTCAGGATCGGGACAAATGGGGATCCGGAATAGAGAATCAGGCGTGATGTGTATGAATGTATGTATTATAAATCATATCATATCTTCCCGGCATTTCGCAAGAGGCTATTAAGGGACTAGGGGTAAATGGAATCTATTGAGCGATAGGCTAGCAACCTGTCACTAATGTTCCATATAACATTACAACCCCAATATTATTCTAATAAGTAACCAAGATAATTCCAAGGTTCCGTCCACCCCGAAAGGGATTAACGGATGTGAATGTATATGTATCATAAATCATAATTGAATTTTCAATTGTTATTTTAGAATGTGAGTGTATTTCAATATTTCAATTCAATTATTTAGGTATTCAATGTATGTCAAGGTCATGTTAATAAATCATAGTATTTGTCTAATCTTCAAGAAGATGCATCAAACCATCACGACTTACCATTGTGGGGTAATCAGAGCACAAAAGCTCAAATGTAACATTCAATAATAATAAACGTTCTTTTAAGATAATAACAATACATACAAAGTTCAAATTACATACATTATAATGTGAAGCTTTTATTCCTTTTAGGGTAAGCAGAAGGTCGGGTAAAATAAATGTACGCTTCACTAATATACTCTATAATCACGTTACTTGCTAGTCTCGGACGTAAGAAGAATGCTAACTAGCTGCCGTTCTTCCCGGAATGTCGTAGATTTCTAATTCTTTAATCCCTTTTGAGGTGGACAGAACCTCTGAGGCACGATCATATCTCCTAGATCACTTTTATAATGAACATCTAATATATCTATACAGATTCCATTAAACCCTAGTACCTTAGTTGCCTCCTACGACATGTCGAAAAGAAAGATAGTTAGTTAGTTTGTCTCAGCCTAGCACGGAACATACGAAATATATTACTATCACTACATAGTATAAAACAAAGTCGCTTTCTCTGTCCTTATGTCTCTTTGTATGCTTAAATCTTTGAAACTACGCAACGGATTTTGATGCGGTTTTCTTAATAGATAGAGTGATTCAAGAGGAAGGTTTATATGTATAATAACATCCATTCAATAGCCAGAAGTGCGAAGCCGGAGCGGGTCGCTAGTTATATATATAATGTCCGCTCTTTAGTAAAGTCACCGTAGTTAATTTAAGCGAAATTATTGAGATCATGATGGTAACATTAACATTGGTGATAAGTTGATAGCCCATCGCCCAATAGATTCAATAGACCCCTAGTCCCTTAGTCACTCAGGATATTCCTTGTCCCTAAC
>JAMBLF010001587.1:0-59545 GCA_030578115.1 Leucoptera coffeella
AGACGATGACATAAGACTTCACATGTCAATGTGAATGCTAACTTATAAAATTATGGTTCAACATGACATTCAATGAAATACTTCACAACATACAAGGATCTGATTAACACCACACAGAATTATGGTCATGCAATGTATGTTATAACGTTTTAAGCGCTATTGAATATACCTGAAACAACTAATAGGGTATACTACTATTTTCGTGGGTTTTGAGGAAGCAAGGGTGAAAGTGTATAAAATCGCAACTTACATTAATAAGTGGCACCATCAACCCTGCAGGCAATTCGAAGTACGGTACAGAGGGCATCAGATCCTCCAATAACACTGGATCCGGCAATGGAAAGCCCGGAGGTGGTTTCGACAGATCCGGCAAACCATTTTGGAATGCAAACGGTATATTGTTCTCATAACCCGGAGGTGGTTGTGAAAAATTCACATTTGGCAGATTATCGAGTATACTTAACAGATTTTTCTCATCAATATCTTGTTTCCTGTTATGGTCGTTAAACATTTGACTGTCATAGCTATTCTCATTCCCACTTAAACTGTTATTAGACGGGTAGTTATTTTCACCGTTTTCACTGCCATATTGCCCGTAATTTTGATCATAAATCATAGCCATCGATTGGTTGTAATTCTGTTCGTTATAATTATTCTGGTACATTTGAGAATTGTCATTTTGCTCATTGGCTACCATGTTTGCAGCTTGCATTTCGATTGCATGCTTTTGCATTTCTAGCTGTTGTATTTGTTGCATTGTGTGCGCTACGAATGCTTGATGCTGTGTTTGGTAGCTGAAATGGTAAACCGTCCATATTAGTATAGGTATATGAAACTTTTCTGTTTTATCTTATATAACTAAAATAATGAAGATAACGATATATAAATATATAGAACGATAGTTATAAAGCTATATGTAATATTACTATTAAATGAATTATTTTTGCAATGTTTGTTATGATAATCCCGAGAAAACAAAATTAAATAAGGAAATTACAAATTGAATCAGACTTTACTTTGTAGAAATCAGGCAAATAAAGTTTGCAACACCCCTGGCATTCTACTCCAATTATTTTTAGTTGACTAAAAGCGAATAGGACATAATTATAAAAAGCATAATTAACTAAAAGCATGGTGAGTAAAATTAGCAATAATTCTTAGAATTAATGTAAACAGACTTATATGAGTTTTTTCAAAACTAATCTTTAAACAAAACATGGAAAAAAATTGAGGGAAAAGGTAACTCTTTAGCTGTTCACATTGATTCTATTTTAACCAGTTTAAGAGACAATTTACAACAGTAATTAAAAAATATTAAATACATACAGTTCCCTGAAATGAAGAAGTAATAATTAATTTCATTATTGGACAACATTAAATACTCTAAGTTACATTTTATTATGTTAAACATAAATTAAAAGATTATTGAATTGAATTTATAACTTCAGTTATATCTAATAAAAATACTTATTACTACCACAGATAATATAATACTATACAGTACAGATACCCCATCCCATACAAATTTTTTGGTAAGTGCTAACTTCTTATTTTACTCCGCTTATTTTTGAAGCGAAATTGGAAAAACAGATGGCGTGACATCGAATGCATGAAATCGTGCATAAATCGTACATCTTCTCAATAATAGAGGTCACTTTTCTATTTGTCCATACTAGAGCGATTAGCTAGCTAAATTAAGTGAAATAGCTCCATCTAAATTTGAGTTGGGTATATGATACTCGCCGATAATTTTTTCATTATTTTTTGTCTCTGTTTTAATTGGTCCCACCTAACACGTTTTACGGCTAAAACGGACCAGAGTGTGGACGCAAGGCACATATTTATTAGAAATTAGAAATAAACATTGGTGCCGCCGGGATTCGAACCTGGATCACTCAGAGAGTTAAGGCGCTAATCCACTCGGCTACCCCGCCACCTATGTATAGGTACCTTCAAGGTGCCTTCCTTAAAAAACTTGAATGACATACGAGTAGGTATAAAGGATCTGATAGGCAGGGTATGTCAAATACCGTTTGCTCAATTTATGGTTTATTTTATAAGGTGTTTAGATTCATAAAGTGTTTCTATAAAATAAAGTAAGTATGTAAAATTCACCGCAGAGTCTATTTCTAGGGTACAAGTATCCGTCGTCAGACGATTTTACCTCGATGTACTCACAATTCAGCCTTCTGTGCTTGGTCACAGGTCTCACAGATATTATTATATAAACCGTTTTTTTTTCATCAAGCTGTAAGAGGCGACAAGGAGACTAGGGACTATGTTAATAATGGTCATGAGCGCATATAAGTACGCATACATAATATTATGTCATGAATTAGAATTACATATATATACATACGCGTCACGCCCGCTTCCCCTTAGAGCGGTGACAGAGATTACGTAGCCCCATTTCTCCTGATCCTGGCATGCCACGTTCGCCTCTTTAACACCTTTGCATACATGGTTGCCAATTACAGGTACTCCTTACATCCCCTTTTCTCAGTACTTCTAACTAATATATAAAATTACAAATACAGCATGTCTAATACTGTTTGCTCATTTTATGGTTTATTTTCAATTCATAAGGTCACAGATAATAAAATACTAAGGTGTTTCTATAAAATTAAGTAGGTATGTAAATTTAATAAAGTGGTATGCCAGCATCAATATCAATCAAGTCACGGGCACAGATAATATAATTCTGTCACGTGTGAGGGGTTTCCAACCCATCGCCCAAAATAAATAGTAAGACAGTTTAATTTGCTTTGCATTATATTATTAGATTGAGATTGTTAGATCACTATAGGCAGTTACATTTGGTCAAAGAGTTCACCTAAATAAATACCTAATCCTCATGAGTATTCTGGAATGCCTACAATATATTATAGAATTTAAATGGATAATTAATCCGTGTTTCACCAATACAGTTTGACACCCTTCGTGTAGGTGTCGTAAAAGGCGACTGAGGGATGCAGACCGGTAAAAGTAGGTACTGTCTTAGCAGTGAGCGCATACACGTACGTATACATATTTAGGAAATAGAATTACATACATACGCGTCACGCCCGCTTCTCCCTAGAGGGGTGGCAGAAATCACGTAGCCCCATTTCTCCCATGAATGTAAGTAATACCTACCTATTCATTTATAAATCGAAATCGAGTGACGCGCGCGACTACCTCGACCACAGACAGGCGCCGCGCCTTATCGCACGAGTGTGCGTGACTTGTGTTTATGTGCGTAGTACCTAGCTAGGTAGAAACTAAAAAGTAAAATCCGAACTTGTTATGTTCACATTTTGGGGGAAATTGTATAAGGTTTTCACTGTTAAGTGTATGCTAGTGATTAAATGTGCGACAGGAATTAAAAAAAAAACAAAATCAAAACTTTATTCAGAATAAAACTTTTTGTGTCTAACTGGTAGTCTCTTAAATCTATGATTACCGTTGGTTTGGAAGCCCTTACTCGGAGAAAAACCAACAAAAAACTCCGGTCTAGGGGATTTTTTGCTCAGTGTCTGTTGTACAATAATTACATACAATAGTCCTATATTATTAATACATAATACAATAGTCCTAAAAAGCACTGCATCGCAGATAATATAATATAGTATAATAGGTATAGGTACCTTCCTCGACCACAGACAGGCGCCTAGCCTAGTACCTAGCTAGGTAGAAACTAAAAGGTAAAATCCGAACTTGTTATATTCACATTTTGGGGAAGATTGTAAAGGTTTTCACTGTGAAGTGTATGCTAGTGATATATATATATATATATATATATATATATATATATATATATATATATATATATATATATACATATATAAAATTAAATATAATAAAATTTTCTTTCTATCGAATATGCCTTCGAGATGTATAATAGAATTGATTTTAAAACGAAATAGTGTACCTATAGAAAGAAAAAAACATAAAACATACGCTTCACGACTTGTGTATACACACTCCCGTTTTTATTATGGCGGGGTAGTCAGAGGCTTGAATGCCCTTCTCCGAAATTTCGAAGGCATGTTAGGCATGGGTCATACGAATCCCGCGTATCACTAGATAGACAGCACCCAACGTGATAGGTAGTGAACCGTATCGCCGTATATAGGCACTGACTATTACCTATCCTGAGAAATAGGCAGGTTTCCTCACGATGTTTTCCCTCACCGTTAGCGTCTGTAAATTTGTACGTTAATGAAAAACACATATTTAAATTTCATTCATTGGTACATCGAGTTGGGATTCGAACCTAGGACCTTTCTCATACGAAGTCCGAGGTCTTACCCACTGGGCTACAGCCGCTTTTCAGCGCTTCTAATTTAGAGGAAATTGTTTAGATTAAATAAAAAACTATTATTACTTAGACTATTATTATTATTCGTTACATAGGTACATACGTATATTTACGCCTGTTTGCTCTTGCTTCACTCACACTCATAAACATTTTCATACATGCTCTTCTGTTCACGCTACCTACACCTGCCTAGAAAGGATTGTCTCAATCATAATCTTCCTTCCACTTTGCCACTATAAATTACCTTCGCAACCTATATAAAAATATATTATCATTATATTTCAGTAGTTAATTTTATATTAATGTTTTATATATGTACTTGTATACTTATATAGATCTAGCAATGCACATTTTAATCATTCTCTTTTTATTCGATTAAATAAGTCGATTAATTTTAACGCAATATACATACATAGTGACCACGCCACGCAAATGAAAAGAAATATAAAATTAATACCTATTGAATTTTAAATATTGCAAATGCATAAAATTGAAAATTAGTTTTAAAATTCTAATGCAATAAAGTCTAATTTTGCATCATCATAATATGATTAGATATTGACAGATGTTTACAGTACAAAAACATGCCAAAATGAAATACAAAATGCATACCTATTGCATTTTATTGAAATGTACAAATGGAAAATATTTTTTCTACATTTGTAATAAAGTCTATTTTGGATGGAACGCTGATTCTCAGCGATACCTATTATTTACATTTATTAGTGCCCGTAATAGAGCAGAGAGCGACTTGCAGCGCTCTCGGCGAGGGTGGCGGGGGCTGCCGCGTGCGCCGCTTCGCTCAATGCTCTCGCGTAAACTATGCCTACCCAATCTACGAGTGCGCGGGATCTCTGTTTATATACTAGACGCAAAGACTCGTGGCAGACGAGGCCATAAACGTGTGAATGCGACAGCGCACATCATTATCTCGCTCGCACTTACACAAACAGTGTAAGTGCGAGCGAGATAATGATGTGCGCTGTCGCATTCACACGTTTATGCCCTCGTCTGCCACGACTCTTTGCGTCTAGTATAGTATTATAATCCTGAATAGGTACAGAATACTGTGTTCACATTATGTCGCCGCCGCCGCCGACCCCGATTGATCCCCGATCCCCGTCGTTACCCGACAGACGAACACAAAAAACCTATGTGCAAAATATGCATTCACATCCCTTTCGGGGTAGTCAGATGTTGAGTGGCAACTAAGTTTTTTTGCAATCTTAAGTCAATCGTTACCTGATAACCAATGTAATAGGTGATTAACTAAGTCCTTATATAACCAAACCAGGTTCCCTCACCAAAACAACAGCACGTGAGGAATTTAAATGGTCACCCATCCAATTACTTCCCACGCCCGCGTTGCTTAACTTCGGTGATAGAACGAGAACCGGTGTATGAATCACAACCGTAGAATCCTATATTTATGATCACAACTACACATCATAATTTTTCATAAGCGCGATTCAAATACCTATACCTACCCAATATTTTAGCAAAAACATTATTGACATTACATAACACATAAACTACTTAATAATTGGCCGTATAATAGAAGTTTATCAGGATCAAAAGAAATCTGTATGGGAATCGAGACATTTACATTTTTCGTACGACTGCCTGCCTATAAAAGTCTGTGACCTTGTATTCCGTGTGTATTTTAGATGTTTTTGAAATCATAACTATGTAATATGTACTGAATACATTTATTTATAGGTAGTTATACTAACCGCCAATACACAGCGACATCTGCTTTCGAATAGAAAAATGTTGCTTCTACAAGTATTGACTAGATGGCAGGATTAAATAATTTTTACTTACTTTATTATTTATAAAATTGATATCCACTCTTTCCATTACTCACTAGTAAGTACATAAATTCATATTATCACATATTATGATGAATTATGTATGAATATAGCTAAAAATCGCAAAATTTTTCAATAATTATTTTTTTATCGGTGTTTGATGACTTATAGCGCCACCTATTGATGCTTCAAGTTTTGGTCGAAAAAATTAGTATGGGATGGGACCCCATGTTACTACTATATTTTTTTTTGACTTCTACTACTAACTACTTATATAAGTAAAATAGTGACATCTACACTTACTTTTCAAACATAGTCTTAGTCTGCTGCGTCAAGTGCGTTATAGCATTGGAATGCTGCACAATCAGACTGTTTTGGTACTCCTGGTAGGAAGTAGTTGGCGACTTCATTTTCTCTATAATCGACGGATCAAAGTAGTTTGACTTTGACTCCCACAACTTGAGCAACTTATTAAGCTTCGCCTCCTGCTCTTCAGTCACAGCTGAAACAGAGAGACAATGAAACCCTATGCCATATGTTCAGGCTAGACTAAGCAGCGCTTAAGGCTGTGACCTAGCCTTGGGTTAGAGAAACCAGCACTGTTTGCCACCACATTGATGCGACTATCAAATGTGGAATCATAAGTGCAGACTGCACCAATGAAACAGATAAATGAACTATTCTGAAAATGTTGATGCACAAACGATATCACCTAAGACCTTGAAGGCATTATTATAAATATGTTACCTATACTGGCATTGCAAAACATTGGAACCACCACATTTTCCAAATTTCTCTTGAGTTCTTCTGCGTTTTTGCGAGCACTGTAATTAGGAATAATAGTATCACGGACACTGAATCAAGAAATAATACTGAGTTAAAACAATCAACTCATTACATATTTGGTTTTAAACATTACCACTAAAATAATGCATTAACATACATAAATAGAAATTCCATAATTTCCAACATTTGGGGAAAGGTAAATTTTGTAGCTATATAAATTCACATACATTATTTTCATTGTATAAATTAATTTTTACAATAGCACTGATAAGTAATATAGCAAGTACTTATTGCTCTTGGTTTCTACTATGAGTAGCATAGTTAAACAAGAGGTATGTATGTCATAAGAAAATGATTTTCAATCCTAAAAGTAAATAATAATATGTAAGTATATCATCACTATACATTTCTATTTACAAAACATTATGATACAAATTGTAGAATTAATGAGAGCACTATTGGATTTTCATTATTATTATCTATGGAAATATTAAGGCTTAAATAATATCTCAACACAAGTATTAAACACACTTATTGTTAAAACTAAATGTCCATAAATATCTTCCATTGCACCATTACTTCTTCTGCAGTATGTTTCACTATTAAATTAGATCTTCCATGCTTCCTATGTATATAAAGATAATCTACGTTCTTCAGTACAGTAGCACAATAAAATTCAAGTAAAAGGACACACAATGCAGTATTTTATTTAAGATTATAGTTATCAGTATAATAATTAATCTTTAAATGACTATACACACAATAAAATTATTGTGCTACTGTTAAAACAAATACAAGAAAATTGTATCCATACACTAAATGAAAATTGGAGATACAAAAAATTATCACAATATAGTCAGATTATGCTCAATGATAACTTTTATCATTGTATTCAGTGCAATTATTAAATCAAGGCTGTTACTAACCAGTGGTGAAGCACATCATTCACCAAGTAGATGATGTGCAGCTTATGCAGGAACACCGATCCTTGCTGCGTCACTCGTCTTAAGAGGTGCTGGGATATCACTTGGCTTGATTCATTTGTTATCGCATGCTGCAGAATCCAACTTTTACCTAAAAGAAGACCATATGTTACATGTGTGTTCATTGAACTAAAAGTACATTGTTTAGAAGTTTTATCAGTTAAGATAAAATAGGAAACATAACTATCAATAATTTAATGCAAAATTAAATAGAGCAGTAAAGCAAGGTATAAAACTAACCAGCAGATATACTATCTTTAGTGCAAGATTCAATGATAGGTTGCAGTATTGCATCTAACTCGCTAAGGTTAAGTTGGTGTTCTTCTGCCATCTGTTGTATCTTTTCATTCTGAGCCTTAACAACCATATCATTGACTTGAGCTTGTTGCTGTTGAATGAGAACCTGAAATGCATAAATCATAAGTAAATCCTCCAAGTAAAGATACATAGATACCTAAAGGTGAATCCTTAGCTCCTTTCACAATTACTGATGTTGCCTGAAAACACACTTATCCAAATTACATATTTAAAAGTAATAAATCAATCTTAATATTAAAATATGAACAGTTTTGATAAAGTAATTTTAATTTGAGAATTAAGTAAGTAAACTACATACCGTGTGCTGTGCATTGAGGTTGTTCTCAGACTGTGTGATCTGGTCTCGCAGTATGGCCAGCTGTGTGTTAATAGCCTCAAGGTCCGGCACCGGAGCACTCCACTGCTGCGGCGCACCACCAGCCTGTTGGGGCACTATATATTGGCTGTTCTGTGCCATAAAGGCGGCAGAGGGCGCGGACGCCTGCTGCCCGCCCGCCGATTGCTTTAGAACTATAAACAGCGGAGTAGGACTTGAGTTCACTTATCAAGAGATATGCCATTCGCGAAGACGCGTGGCCCCTGAAGGATTATTATGCTTACTTGCTTGTTCAGTCGTCACTTTGTACTGATAGTAGTTGAAGTAGTCACCGCCGTACAGGAAACTAAATTTAGGATTGTTCTTTTGCTTGTTTTTTGTCATTTTCTCGAATTCCGGTCCATTTCGAGCGACAAATTGAGCCAATTTGTCTATTATGTTTCGGAGTTCTTGATCTGAAAGAATGATAGTATGAATATAATACTGTATTTATAAAACGGCTAATGAAGTCGAAATTCAAGTAATACCTGCAGGTGGGTGCGGAAGATCCATTTTAGTTATAGGTTAACCAATTATTCCAACAAAACGAAAGCGTTCAAAACCAGATCATTTTAGGGATATCCAACCGATATCGATGAAAACATAAAAGTTCTCTTAAACAAATTCACTTATATTTAATATATAATTAATTCCAGTAGTGTTTCATCAGTATACTTAACGTAATCACAACATTTCATTAGGAATCTTTACGTGCAAACAAGTCGACATTCGACAAAACGACCAGCCATCTTCATCTATTTTTTTTTATATAATTTTTTTTAAGTTGTCTACATAAAGATCTACTCCATAATGTTGGTAGCTTTTTTCCATTATTGACTTTCAGTATTCACGAATTTTTACCAAGGACCATTTATTTAAAAAACACTATTTTTGTATTCATTAGTACTAGAAGCTTAATATTATAACACATTTTATATCATAGTACTCTTCATAGCTTTCACAAAAAGATAAGACTAGAAATTAAGGGGTATGAACAAGTTATTAATTTTAGGGGATAGAGAACACGGATCTGTTCTGTATTATTGGATCCAGGAACCAAACTTCATAGCATGCACAGAAGACACAGTTATAGCTGACCACCCGTAAAATTGAGTATTGACCACAATCTGCTCAATATAGGTTTGAGATGCCCATAGAATTACTACCTTCACAATTGGAGAAGGAAAAACAAACCTCCAACAAACTCTTTTGTCTGACAAGCCATTAACATCACCTTTTTTCAATATATTATCTGAATTTTATACTCATATATCTTATTGGGCTTGGTTCATTCACCTGATCCACATATGTATATGCTTCGTCAATTTATTATCATTAATTTGCAAACGGTGCTCATCAATTTCGAATATTAAAAATTTATTATATCTTCCTCGGAACCGCAACCTTTCCTAACGACAAAAAACAAAAGATAAACGCGTTCACGACCATTAACCCTCGTGGGGTAGTCAGAGGTTCAAGTGTCCATCTCCGCAATTGCGAAGGTAGTAATTCTTTGGCCACCTCGAACCCACGTTTTAACATAGTCAGTACTCAATGTGACAGGTGGTAAGCCATGCCACCATTTACAAGCATTTACTATTACCTGTTCGGGGAACAAGTAGGTTTCCTCACGATGTTTTTCCTCACCGTAGTTTCTAATAATATTAGTTTTAACTCAATTACTCTGCTCTATTCAACGTCACACCTGTCATGCGTTTCTAATTAGAATGTTTAATACGTAAAAGTATATTTTTTTGATTAATTCATAAACCATTCCTTCAATGATGACTAATATAATCCTTGGTAGGTAATAGTTTGCATATTAAACAGCATCATGAACTGCCTACAAAACAGGCAAAAGCATTTACGCTCAGTGGTCACTGAACTGTTGATTGCGTCGAAAATGTTTACAAAAAAGGGAAAACGTAAATGTGTTAAAAATTATGTATTAATACGATATGATTAAAAATAACACTCATTCTTGATTGCTGATAGTGTATCTATAGGTTAATGAATTGCTCTTCATTTCTTCTGTCAGTCACCGATCGATAGAATTACATCACTATTCTGTATTGATCGTATGTTTTGAGTCATATTTAAAGACAATACAGCTCCTACGAAAAAGGCAGAAAGTTTATTTTTGCATAATAAAAAACTCACAGTAATTTTCCCATTTCGACGTAAACTATTACTGTCAAAAACAGTAAATTGGTGAAAATAAAACATTGGTACAATTTGTGTCCCTTTGGGAAAATTAATTTACTGAGATGTCTTCAATTGTAAGTTTCTATAATCAACGTATTTATTTGTAATTTCTAAGTATTTAGTTCCAATCATAATATCGACGTTCATTTTACATTTAGTTATCTTATAATTCTAATAATGGGTTGTAGTAATCTAATTTTATCCAAGTATTTAAAAAAAAAAATAATTAACTTAAGTTCCTAAACATTGCATTGGAATTAAATTTCATGAAATAGAAAGTTAAATAATGTAAGTATATGGCATTTCAATTAGGCTTGTTAAATGCAATGAATCAAACTTATATATTTCATGCACTAATTTGTCTTAGTATTTTTGAAATAAAATTTTAATTAGATATAAGCCCTCTCAATTAGATAAGATATAAAAAGTTTTCATTTCATTGAGATTATATTACTAATACCTACTTTATTTAAAGTAATGAAACCTTTGCTATTATGTTAAAGACCTGCTATTATAATGTGTCCAGTATTTTTTTCATTTGTAAGAATTTGGGCAGAATTTTAAGCAATTGCTGCAAATGAAAGAACTGCACAATTTTTGAGCCTAACACATAAATATATATAGTCCTCTACCACATAATGAGATATGCACACCATAACTTAACCCAGTTTATTTAGTTTATTGGGCTCCATGGTTTTCGCAATTAGTCCCCACTGGGACCATTTTGCGCGATATAACTTAACCCATTAATTATATTGACGTTCCATTATTAGTTTCATTATTATTTTTTTCCATTATTATTAGTTCTCTAGTGCCAAATGTAATAATGTATAAATGAACTCTTCCTTAAGTTATACACCATTTGTTGTTCTTCTGTTCTTCTTCTTCTTCATCTTGCTGTTAAATTTGTAAGGATATACTTTTAGTCATCATTTTGTTGTTATTCTTTTGTTTGACTGAATATATTCTTTACAGCGTATGAAGGCAGCCAAATGTCCATCGGACGAGTTGGCAACCACCAACTGTGCATTCCTTCACCCAGATGATTTGCCCAATGATGTTAAGTAAGTGCTTTACATTTAAAGTAACAAAGTATATAGAAACTTAAGATTACATCAATTGGATGCTGACCAGTTGGTACAAATTGTTGTAATTGTTATTTAGAATAGCAAAGACTGAACCATCTAGATTGAACTAGATCATCAACCAACATAACATAAAGGCTTGTGCTGGATATCAAGATAATTTACTACTGTAAGAATATACCATTAGCTATTTCAGTACAACGTAATGGTAGTAACAAAATACTTACTCTAGGTCCAATGATCTTTATAACTAGCTGCCATTCTTCCTGGCATGTCATAAGTGGTAATGGGACCAGACTTCAATAGAATTTATTTGCAGTTATCTAGTTTTATCTCACCATTATTGGATATCATTGCTAACACAATCCTGATACTAAAGCTAGATATGAAGAAACAACTAACACTTTCACAACCATTAATCAAGTTGTCTATCTTCATTGATATATGCTCAGGCAGGATTTGAACCCACAAATACAGAGTCAAAATGCAAATGACTGAGCTACTCCAAATTACATATAAGCTTTGTTAAAAGTGACTACAAAAATATTGTCTCCAATGTTCTCTCCAACCCAAAAGGGATTAGAGGAGTAAATATATATCTTATGTTTCCAGACACATAGAAGTGGTGGCTGGACCATCACAACACTTCCACTTCAGTGTGAAGTTCTACGCTGGTGTGGAGAGGGGAACTGTGTGCTTCTCTGCACCACAAAGGAAATGGGCTACACTCTCACTCGGACAGGTAAATTAATTATTATTACTTTTATAAGTATTGCCCTTATTTATTTATCTTAAAATAAAGTAAACAATATATTAATAATACTTTATTTTGTATCTATGTGTATGTTAAATTAATTTATGTGTTTGCATAATAATAATCAACCACAAAAGATAGAACCAAATCTTCAGTTTACATATTATAGAATAATGGGGCATATGTTCATGATAGTAATAGTTAACTGTAACATCCTTTTACAGTCATATTAATATAGCATTTTTATTTTTAGCCCATTGATGTGAAGCCATTCAAACCCCAAAATGCAGAATGTCTGTGCAGCATTGTTCTGGAGGCAGACTTCATGCAGAAAAAGTCGTAAGTACAACAACATAATTTACATACTTATGATTTAGGCTGTGATTTAGGTATTAATAGGATGAAACTCTCGAATTTAGGTCATTAATAGCTGCTCCCTTTTCAGCATGATATAGAAGACTACTAGAAGTCTAGTGGTTTTATAGGTATATCCATTCAATATACAAGCCAATTATCAAAATGAAATTTCCAATTTACTTCTTGTAAACTTTTAAGGAAAGCCTAAAGCCATTCTTTAGGAGATTATGTATGTTAGTTAGTACAATAAGAAGTGTATCAATAAGTTTAATAATAAACCAATACTTTTTAGTACATCCCTAACCCCCTACGACACGGACCAGATGGCCCGGGACTTCCTGATCCAGTTTGCTCACCAAGTGTTCACTGTGGGCCAGCTGCTGGCCTTCGCTCTGCCGGATAAGAAGGTCCTCTCTCTCATGGTGAAGAGTTTGGAAGGTCAGTGTCATCCCTTTGTCATCGGCTTCAGCTTTCTCTATTGCATTATATATGTATATAGACAATCATGCAACACAACATATGTATAAAGTTGTGTTGATTAGAATTAATGATAGAGTTAAATAATTGCAAGGATTAGAATCAAATGTTCTAACACATGTTTGATTTTAGTGTATGAAGATTGGAATAAACTACAATAAGTTGGAGTATACCTAATACATATTTATATATTCTGATGGTACAAAGATCCGATTTAGTTATCCATGGGTCTTTTTCAATTTGTATGAATATCCTAAATATTATAATTATATTGTATTCATTTATAGTATTACTTAATTACCCCGAAACCATTTGTATAACCTATTCACAATATTATTCCAATGTTTCAGCGGTGGACGTCCAAGCCCTAGCTTCTGGGGCAGCGGTGAACCCCAGACGAGTGAGGATGGGGCGGCTCCTGCCCGACGCGAATGTGCAGTTCGATAAGGCTGAGAACTCATCACTCAACCTAGTTGGCAAAGCTAAAGGGTTAGTTTGATTTTGCATTCTTCTTAGCGTTACTATGTATTAGAAGGGTGTAAGTGAAACAAGAAAGAGATAAGATCTTTCAAAGAGGCGAAAGATTGTCCCTGCCTGTCTTGTAATGGAAGTAAGGACGTGAATATATGTATGTCTGATTGTATACACCACCAAACCTTAAGAATGACTCGTGAGGTGATGGGTAATTAAAGGTTTGTGTATCCATCTCACTAATTTTAGTGGATGCTCCACTCTGCAATCTCTAAGTGGCGTTCGTCAAAGCGAGTAAGAAAAGCAGCTATCATGTTTTAAATTAAAACGTAATTAAAAGTATAACTATATTCCAAAATAGTCGAGACTAGGATGTTAAAACTTTTAATATCCTAGTCTCGACTATTTTGGAATATAGTTATACTTTTTGGGTTTCTAAGTCAAACTAATTTAATTCACGTGTTGTTTTATATTCTGGTACGTCAGCAAGCAGCCCCGCCAGTCCATCATCAACCCGGACTGGGACTTTGGCAAGATGGGCATCGGCGGTCTGGACAACGAGTTCAACGCCATCTTCCGGCGAGCCTTCGCCTCACGAGTCTTCCCGCCAGAGGTCGTGGAGCAATTGGGTATGTATGATGTGTATGGTGCACATACAAACATGTTGTATACAGATGTATAGCTTTCATTACAATGTTGAAGATGCTATAGTTAAACCAATTTTATTATATACATATACAGTCGCGTCCTTGTATCCCTTTCGAAGTGTACAGAACTTAGGAGACAAGAAAACATTTCCTTGGTCACTCTTTATCATGAAAATAGGGGTTTTGATGCTATATATTATATCCAATCCTATTCAATCAATACAATATAATTTTTACTGTAAAATTTTCAATAAGGGCTTAAGCTTAATATTATTATTATTCCCTATCTTCAAGGCTGCAAGCACGTAAAGGGTATCCTGCTGTTCGGGCCCCCGGGTACAGGCAAGACCCTAATGGCTCGCCAGATAGGCAAGATGCTGAACGCCCGAGAGCCGAAGATAGTGAACGGTCCCCAGATTTTGGACAAGTACGTGGGCGAGAGCGAGGCCAATATCCGGAGACTCTTCGCTGATGCTGAAGAGGAAGAGAAACGGGTATGTTTGGTTTATTATTTTCTTTTGGTACGTAGTGGTGTGCTAGTCTAGGACAAAATAATCCAAACTAGCTGCCGTTCATCCCGGCATGTAATAGGAGGTTACTAGGATCATTGACCCCTAAGGACTAGCGGTCGAAAATTTATGTATATAACTGCTATACACATCTTTGAATATAAAATTTAACTGCAATTCACACAACAACACCACAGAATGTCAACTGTAGATAGGTAGAAACTTTATATGTCTATCTATATTTATATGTATATCTATACAGAAATTAATAGCTACCTATATTGTCCTTTCCTTTCTAGTGCGGTCCTAACAGCGGCCTGCACATAATAATCTTCGACGAGATAGACGCCATTTGCAAGGCCCGAGGCTCTGTCGGGGGCAATACTGGTGTTCACGACACGGTCGTCAACCAACTGCTGTCCAAGATTGATGGTACGTATAATTTATATACACAATCATACAACACGACATATAAAGTTGTGTTGATTAGAATTAATGATAAAGAGTTAAATAATTGCAAGGATTAGAATCAAATGTTCAAACACATGCAGTTATGATCTCTGAAAAAGGATTTCTGTCAAACCGTTTAAAAAGAAAGTGTCTAAATATTAATTAGTTGCTTTTTCCTCGACATACTTAGGTATACTAAAAGTGACTGAGCATATATAATTATTTCAACATAGTGACCATCCCAAACCGGATAGAAGAAAATATTGACGTATGCTTTGAATAAGGAATATAATGATTAAATAGTGGTATAGTTATAGTCTTAGTTTAAAGTAATGCATATGCACAAATTTCAATTAATAAATATATTATTATTTATTATATGAGTTTGAAATTATAATATGTACTTTATTTATCAGAACAGTTAAAGGTATGCATTGTCTGCCTTTTCCATTAAACTCCATACGTATAAGTAACACATTATATATCCTAAAATAAATAATTAATTTAATAATAAATTGTTCCCCAGGCGTGGACCAACTGAACAACATCCTAGTGATCGGTATGACCAACCGTAGAGACATGATCGACGAGGCCCTTCTCCGACCTGGCAGGCTGGAGGTGCAAATGGAGATCGGGTTGCCAGACGAAAAGGGCAGGGTGCAGATCCTCAACATCCATACTAAGAGGATGAAGGAGTATAAGAAGATCGCAGAGGACGTGGATACGATTGTAAGGGTTGCTGGCTTTATGGGTTGTGTTGTTGTCTTTGGAAGGGAAAATTGATATACATTGTTAATTCATTAACACAAGTACGTCATGATCTCTCAAGAGGTCAACTGAAGATGAGGTTCTTTTGACTGCATGGTATTAGTGTTGTCTTGTATTTGTTTTTGTCGTCTACGTGCGCCGTGAATATTCTTTCTTAAGATAAAATTTTAGTTCTATTAATTACATTTGTAAGGAGGTTCTTATGTTGCGTTGATGGCTAAAGAAAATTATTATTTTTAATCGACTACCTCGTAATTCAGTACACCAGTCATCGTTCCTTCTACAGTCAAATCCAATCCCTATCCATCATAGAACACAAATCCACAACTTAACCAAACCTTTTATTCCCAGGAACTAGCAACTTTAACGAAGAATTTCTCGGGCGCCGAGCTGGAAGGTTTGGTGCGTGCGGCGCAGTCGACGGCTATGAACCGACTGATCAAGGCTTCCAGCAAAGTGGAGGTGGACCCTGAAGCCATGGAGAAGCTCATGGTGGAACGGGAAGACTTCATGCACGCCCTCGAGAATGATATTAAACCGGTAAATATACTATATGGGATTTTTATACCGATTTACGGTATTTTTGTTTATGATTAATATCTAACGGGACTTATTTACGTAAGTTTTTATACAATAAAGTTACCTTTATTATTAACCCGACGTTTATTAATCATGAGTATAAATCGCGAATCTCTTAAAACTATTTTTGTTTATGTTTTATTACTGATTCTTAAGCAGTTTTACGTAACATTTTCTTTACAAAATATAGTGTGTAACATTTTTAGTAAATTTTTTACATGTATGTTCTTACTTTGAGTATGTTGCAGTTGCGTTTTTGAGATAACCTTGACATTTGTTGTGACTACATTAAAGGCATTCGCGATATATATCTTGTCAGTATTTTGGCATGACACTATTACCCTTGCAATACGTAGCATACAAAATATAAAACGTTTTATATGCCGTAAGCTATTCTTATACTAAAAAACTTACCTTAAACAGGCGTTCGGTACGGCAGCAGAAGCATTAGAGCACTTTTTGTCCCGCGGCGTCATCAACTGGGGTACCCCAGTCACCTCTCTCCTGGAGGACGGACAGCTCTACATACAGCAGGCCAGGGCTACTGAAGCTAGTGGTATGTATGGTGGAATAAGAGATTAAGAGGAGTTGTATGTATGATGTATAGTTTAGTTAGTGGGTTAAAGAATAGAATAGAAAAAAAATTTATTCACAAAAACAGCACAGATACAAAAACATTTACATTTACAATTATTACAAAAGACAAGAAACTTCACTGTCACTGTGAAAGGGCCCAGGCTCAGCATATGTAAGAAAACGTTACCCTTTGATGTGGTTAAAACAACCTACTTCTAACCTAACCTTCTTTCAGTATCTAAACATAAAAACTCAATATTACGATAATATACGTACAAAAGTCTCTAAAATCCTCATAAAAACAATGCTTATTTGTAACGCATAAAATATGAGTATGAGTAACAAATTTGTATACTTGAACTTGTTGACGTTGAACTTGTCCAAAAACATACGTTGATAATTTCTTCTTAAATAATTTAAGAAACCTTACAACCTGAACTAAAAGTAACCAATGAAGTTACATTACTTACACATTTCTATTGACAAGCTTATCAGTGCATTATTACTACCCTCTAGATACGTTTTTATAAACTACTAGCGACCCGCTCCGGCTTTGTACTTCTGGCTAATTAATGAATGTTATTATACATATAAACCTTCCTCTTGAATCACTCTATCTATTAAAAAAACCCCATCAAAATCCATTGCGTAGTTTTAAAGATTTAAGCATACAAAGGGACAGAGAAAGCGACTTTAATTTATACTATGTAGTGATATTGTATTCCCAGGTCTAGTATCAGTCTTGTTGGAGGGTCCACCCAACAGTGGCAAAACGGCTTTAGCTGCGCAGTTGGCGAAACTATCCGACTTCCCATTCGTCAAGGTGTGCTCGCCTGAAGACATGATTGGCTACACGGAGTCTGCTAAATGTCTGACTATTAGGAAGGTGAGTTTATTGTTTTAACTGTGACTATTTGTATGGTTTTGTTTTAATAACTAGTACGAGTATATTTAAGATTTCTGTCTATCCCTCAGTAGGGAAACAGGGATAATGTATGTATTCATATGCGATAGGCTAGCTTTATTCCTAAGTCACTCAGGTACACTACGAAATAAATTGAAGGATTTCATATATAGTGTAAAAAAAATAGAAAATAATACGAAACTGAGCTATATTTGTTATACTAAATAAATACACAATTCTTTGTTTCAACAAGTTTAATTTTGTACTCAGTGTATATGAAATTCTCGTTTGTCGCAACAACAAGACTATTAGGAATATCTGTATTAGCTGGATGTTATTTATAGCATAAGAGGTATTTTAATTATACAAGCTTTTTTACAATATAATCAAATAAACCGTACCCTTTTCTAGTACTTCGACGACGCCTATCGTTCCACATTGTCCTGTATACTGGTGGATAACATTGAGCGACTCCTAGACTACGGTCCCATTGGTCCAAGATACTCCAACTTGACTCTCCAAGCATTGCTGGTGCTGCTAAAGAAACAACCACCTAAGGGGAGAAAGTTACTCATTCTGTGTACTAGTAGCCGAAGGTATGTATAATAGACAGTAATAATAATAAAGCATTTATTTACAGCCACAAAAACATACATAACACAAATATTTTACAAATCAAACAAGGGGGTATAGCTTGTGCAAGCAGCAAAAAGGTTCTAACTCAGCTGGGTATGTTACGTTTGGTGGCAAACGCAACGCTGATATTATGTTAGAATCAACAAGTTATTCAGAGAGGTATTCTAAGATATAGGTAATTCATGTAATTAACTTATAGCATCAAAAAGAGACTTGTTCTCGCTTTGAATGGTATTTAAAAAGTACTTGATAAAATGTCTAATGTTGCATTTTATGATAAATTCGTTAATATATTCAAAGTTTGTATTGTTATAAAAATATGGCGATTTAATGTATCTGACACTCCATTTAGATAGCGACAATATTATTCACTTATTTTTACACTTAAAGTAAGAAAAAGACAAAAGCATCTTTTGCAAAGAATAATATTCATACATATATACATAATCACGTCCCTAACGTAGGCAAAGATAATCGATCGCCACTTAGAACGAAGCAGACAGATCTCTAAACAGTAATATATTACAGTAAATAATACATCAATTACTTTTCTACAGGCAAGTGATGGAAGACATGGAGATCCTGTCGGCGTTCACGGGCGTCCTGCACGTGCCCAACCTCAGCTCCCCCGACCACGTGATGGCCGTGCTGGAGGAGAGCGACGCGTTCAGCAAACGCGACCTGCAGCGGATACAGAACGACATCAAGGGGGCTCGGTAACAATATTATTCAGTTCTTTAAATATAATTGCTCATTTCTGTATGTTTCGTATGTTTTTTGTTCTTTTTCTTGTTGAGGTAATGTGGAAAACAGGATAAAAGCTTCAATTCAACTTATAAGTTCTTTGCTATAAGTACAATTATAGTTTTAATAAAAGTCGAGTACAGTGGCGTTGTGTTCTTATATTGTTGTCACTGAGGCTGACCTACGCTGCATCATAATTTTTATAACTAATAATGATAAGTATAATTTAGTTGTCACCAATGAAAATCTTAAGTAAAGTACTTCAAAGTGTTACTTAGTGTGTTCTCGGGGATGTCGTAAAACTTAACTTTTGATGAAACTATTTCTTGGCTTAGATTGGTAGTGATATTTTTCTCATTCCTTTCATTCTAGTATATTCATCGGCATCAAGAAGCTGCTGGCTCTAGTGGACATGGTGAAGCAAACCGACGAAGAGTACAGAGTGGCCAAGTTCTTGACGAAAATGCAGGAAGAGGGAGGCCTCGACTTAGGAACAACCATACACTAAGACACAGTACAACCTTAGGGATCAGCGGCGCGTACCACTCACACATACACCCACGACACACCGACCCAACCTTCGCACCCCCAAAGAGGTAGGCCTACAGAATCGATCCCTTGCGTCTCGGACTTAATAAGCTACGAAATCACATACGAGGACAGCGAATGCTCGGAAGCTGACCTAAGATCGTTCACGTCTAAAGGCAACGATATGTCCCCAGTTAAAATTCCGTCTCTCAGAAGGATAAGGAGTGTAGAGATTATTTTCGAAGATGAAATGACATGTGCCGAGACACAAATACTAGAGTTGGATATGGAAGCATCGCAAAGTGATGACACTACGATGTGTGAGTCGGAATCTATTTGTAGTGAAAAGGAATCGGTTACTTTGAACGATTCGGATGCAACTGATCGTGATATTGAACTGCCAAAATATGTCAGTTCCCAAATATCGAAAATGGAGGTTCAATTTAATGCGTTCTTGGAAGACACTTCGAACTTGTCGGAAGTGGTCGATTCTGGTAGATTCACGGACGTGTCATCTCATGTAGAAATGCAATTGTCAAATTTCGATGACGCACCCTTATCCCAGTCATTAGATGCGGTTAAAACAGATCTCTGTTCGTTCTCAGCTTTGAGTATTAGTACCAGTACGAGTAAATTGTACGAATACATCGACAGCTCATCAGAAAGTTCCGATGGGACAGCCATTTGCGAAAGCTATGAGAATAAATGCAATAATCTCACTTCTTTCAATAGCAACGGAAGCATTAGTTTCGATAACAACATTGTTTGTGAGAGTTCCGATTTACAGTACGACGCTTTCGTCGATCTAGGAAAGTTTTGATAGTATATAATCAATAGATGCGTATAACCTGAAGCTTTGTGTGTATTACTAACTTTTAACGAAAGTAACAGTTTTTGTGTAGTATCGTATAGAATGATCCCTAATCTTGATATATTTATCGGTCCTATATGACTTTAACACTGCTTATGCACACGGCCAGAGTGGTATGCAATACTGTGAACCATGTCGAAACTTTGTGAAATAGCGTCTTTTACCATCTGTTGTAAATATTTTGTTGACTATCCTGATTCTAGAGGCATGGTCACAGAGGTCCCTGGGTTGGACTGTCATAGCCTAATTAATCGATTAGTAGGTGATAGCTCAATTGGTAGGTTGGAACTGTAAAGGCAAATTAATTGGGGCGATCTATTGATGCAGAATTTTTGAGCCTTGCAACATTAACCATTACATTTTAGCTGTTTAGACCATTGCTGGCTACTTGATTATTACATATTAATTATGCCAAGTGTCTAAGAACGATAATGTCACTATCAGTATAATAAATAATGTAGAAATAATAAAGTAAATATAAATGAAACTTACAATCTGTCATCAATAGAAATGGGTAGAGACGGCAGTCGCCTATATTAGCTTACTTCTTTGTTTTGTAAGTCTGTCTAATTTATATGATAGCTGGATGTGCAATACATTATCTATTTGTTGATTGGGTTACAAATTTTGCAAAACATTGTTGGCGTTACTTGACAGAAATACAATTAAAGTAATAAATGTTGATTAAAATTAACCTATTGTGTGAAAATAGGAATACATACTCACGAGTCACTCGTTTGCTTTATTTATGCGAGTTCCAAAAGTTTCTTAAATACTGTAGTTGTAGAGTCCAGTAGTCAGTAATTTAATGCACTTTAAAGTCATTAATGAATCAATTGTTTCTTAGTATATAAGTATCATGTTGTCAATTTAAAAATTGTAGCTTATTATTATATATTATTGTTGATAAATAGTGCTTTGAGTACTTCTATCGAAGTATAAGTGTGAGTACAAGAAGTAGCCATTTACTGTAGTAATAATTATTGTAACTAGTTAAATACTGCACTCTGAATATTTGATATAACAGTATATATAGCTATATATTGTAATGTATGTTTGATAGAGATTTTCAGAGACACAGTTATTGTATTAGGGATGAAGTGTTTTAATAATATAGAACAATGTTAAATTTAGTTGCAATATTTACTATGGAGTAAAGCATATTAAAATTTTATGGCTAGATGAGAAATATATTATTAGATTATAATATAATAATAATTATCTATATATAAGCTCACTTTGAAAATTCTGGTTTTCAGTTTATAGTTTTGTGTCACATTCTTTATTATGCTATAACTATTTGTGACTTTACTCTGTATTCATGACATTATTTTTACGGTGAATTATATACTATTATTACTTTATTCTTTTTCTATTGAATGTTTTATTAAAAATATGTAATCTCGTAAATATTATCTAGTAATTTACAAGAATGTGCTTATAGATACCTACTTAAATTTTATTATCCAATCCTTCATTATAAGTAATTTATAGTTCCTGATAGTTTTTGTTAAACTATCTATCACTAGATACTAAGATTGTGGAATGCAAGTGTTAATAATATGTATAAATTTATGAACAAGTTGTTGAATCAATACGTATAACAGAATAAGACATTCCATTAATATATTCATTCATAGCATTTATTGTACTTAAAAAAGTATAGCTTATTGCTTCTTAGAAAATTTCTTGTAGTTCTCAATATATTAACAATAACTGTTTTAACTTAAAGCAATTAATGAAAGTGTTTGTGAAACAACTGTTAAAAATTAAAGAAATATAATCAATATTGTTTTTTATTGCAATCCCTCTGATGTTTATTCTATATATCAGCACCTTTAGCGACGTGGTAATAAGTGTTCATTGAGAATGCAAATTCTGCGTCTTTCATACATCAAGTACAGTATGTAGAGCATACTTTTTCTGCCATTGTACTTATCTAATATGTCATATACTGTTGAAATTTACATGATAAAAGGTCAAGTATAATGACCTGGCAGATTTTAAGTGTAAGTATACAATCTATAAAACAAATCTATCATGTATCAGATCTGTATAGAATAGACCTTTTTTAAGTAATGTATACACAAACAGTTTACCATAGATTAAATACCACCTTTCTTCCGTACAGGAATATCCTTGAAGGACGATAGTCTTTTTCAGGAATATCATATCGTACTTTCCAAGACAACGGTTGAAGGACGAGAGACCTTTTCAGAAATATCCTTGAAGGACGATAGTCCTTTACAGGAATATCCTTGAAGGACGATAGTCCTTTTCAGGAATATCCTTGAAGGACAAGAGTCCTTTACAGGAATATCCTTAAAGGACAAGAGTCCTTTTCAGGAATATCCTTGAAGAACGATAGTACTTTTCAGGAATATCCTTAAAGGACTATTGTCCTTTACAGGAATATCCTTGAAGAACGATAGTCCTTTACAGAAATATCCTTAAAGGACGATAGTCCTTTTCAGGAATATCCTTGAAGGACGATAGTCCTATTCAGGAATAGCCTTGAAGGACGATACCTACTCCTTTTCAGGAAAATCCTTGAAGAATCATAGTCCTTTTCAGAAATATCCTTGAAGGACGATAGTCCTTTTCAGGAATAGCCTTGAAGGACAATAGTCCTTTTAAGGAATATCCTTGAAGGACAATAGTCCATTTCAGGAATATTCTTGAAGGACGATAGTCCTTTACAGGAATATCCTTAAAGGACGAGCGTCCTTTTCAGGAATATCCTTAAAGGACAAGTGTCCTTTTCAGGAATATCGTTGAAGAACGACAGTCCTTTGCAGGAATATCCTTAAAGGACGAGAGTCCTTTTCAAGAATATCCTTGAAGGACGAGAGTCCTTTTCAGGAACATCCTTGAAGGACGACAGTCCTTTTCAGGAATATCCTTGAAGGACAAGAGTCCTTTACAGGAATATCCTTGAAGGACAACAGTCCTTTTCAGGAATATCCTTGAAGGACGATATTCCTTTTTAGGAATATCCTTGAAGGACAAGAGTCCTTTTCAGGAATATCCTTGAAGAACGATAGTACTTTTCAGGAATATCCTTGAAGTACGAGAGTCCTTTCCAGGAACATCTTTGAAGGACGACAGTCCTTTTCAGGAATATCCTTGAAGGACGATAGTCCTTTTCAGGAATATCCTTGAAGGACAAGAGTCCTTTTCAGGAATATCCTTGAAGAACTATAGTACTTTTCAGGAATATGCTTGAAGAACGATAGTCCTTTGCAGGAATATCCTTAAAGGACGAGAGTCCTTTTCAGGAATATCCTTGAAGAACGATAGTACTTTTCAGGTATATCCTTAAAGGACTATAGTCCTTTTCAGGAATAGCCTTGAAGGACGATAGTCCTTTTAAGGAATATCCTTGAAGGACTATAGTCCATTTCAGGAATATTCTTGAAGGACGATAGTCCTTTTAAGGAATATCCTTGAAGGACTATAGTCCATTTCAGGAATATTCTTGAAGGACGATAGTCCTTTACAGGAATATCCTTAAAGGACGAGCGTCCTTTTCAGGAATATCCTTAAAGGACGAGTGTCCTTTTCAGGAATATCGTTGAAGAACGACAGTTCTTTGCAGGAATATCCTTAAAGGACTATTGTCCTTTACAGGAATATCCTTGAAGAACGATAGTCCTTTACAGAAATATCCTTAAAGGACGATAGTCCTTTTCAGGAATATCCTTGAAGGACGATAGTCCTTTTCAGGAATAGCCTTGAAGGACGATACCTACTCCTTTTCAGGAAAATCCTTGAAGAATCATAGTCCTTTTCAGAAATATCCTTGAAGAACGATAGTCCTTTTAAGGAATATCCTTGAAGGACTATATTCCTTTTAAGGAATATCCTTGAAGGACAATAGTCCATTTCAGGAATATTCTTGAAGGACGATAGTCCTTTACAGGAATATCCTTAAAGGACGAGCGTCCTTTTCAGGAATATCCTTAAAGGACAAGTGTCCTTTTCAGGAATATCGTTGAAGAACGACAGTCCTTTGCAGGAATATCCTTAAAGGACGAGAGTCCTTTTCAAGAATATCCTTGAAGGACGAGAGTCCTTTTCAGGAACATCCTTGAAGGACGACAGTCCTTTTCAGGAATATCCTTGAAGGACAAGAGTCCTTTCCAGGAACATCTTTGAAGGAGGACAGTCCTTTTCAGGAATATCCTTGAAGGACGATAGTCCTTTTCAGGAATATCCTTGAAGGACAAGAGTCCTTTTCAGGAATATCCTTGAAGAACGATAGTACTTTTCAGGAATATGCTTGAAGAACGATAGTCCTTTGCAGGAATATCCTTAAAGGACGAGAGTCCTTTTCAGGAATATCCTTGAAGAACGATAGTACTTTTCAGGTATATCCTTAAAGGACTATAGTCCTTTTCAGGAATAGCCTTGAAGGACGATAGTCCTTTTAAGGAATATCCTTGAAGGACTATAGTCCATTTCAGGAATATTCTTGAAGGACGATAGTCTTTTTAAGGAATATCCTTGAAGGACTATAGTCCATTTCAGGAATATTCTTGAAGGACGATAGTCCTTTACAGGAATATCCTTAAAGGACGAGCGTCCTTTTCAGGAATATCCTTAAAGGACAAGTGTCCTTTTCAGGAATATCGTTGAAGAACGACAGTTCTTTGCAGGAATATCCTTAAAGGACGAGATTCCTTTTCAAGAATATCCTTGAAGGACGAGAGTCCTTTCAGTCCTTTGCAGGAATATCCTTAAAGGACGAGAGTCCTTTTCAGGAATATCCTTGAAGGACGAGAGTCCTTTTCAGGAATATACTTAAAGGACGAGAGTCCTTTTCAGGAATATCCTTGAAGGACAAGAGTCCTTTTCAGGAACATCCTTGAAGGACAAGAGTCCTTTTCAGGAATATCCTTGCAGGACGATTGTCCTTTTCAGGAATATCCTTAAAGGACAAGAGTACTTTTCAGGAATATCCTTGAAGAACGACAGTCCTTTGCAGGAATATCCTCAAAGGACGAGAGTCCTTTTCAGGAATACACTTGAAGGACGAGAGTCCTTTTCAGGAACATCCTTGAAGGACGACAGTCCTTTTCAGGAATATACTTGAAGACAAGAGTCCTTTACAGGAATATCCTTAAAGGACAAGAGTCCTTTACAGAAATATCCTTAAAGGACGACAGTCCTTTTCAGGAATATCCTTGAAGGACGATAGTCCTTTTCAGCAATAGCCTTGAAGGACGATACCTACTCCTTTTCAGGAAAATCCTTAAAGGACTATAGTCCATTTCAGGAATATCCTTGAAGAACGACAGTCCTTTGCAGTAATATCCTTAAATGACGATAGTCTTTTCAGGAATATCCTTAAAGGACGAGCGTCCTTTTCAGGAATATCCTTGAAGGACGACAGTCCTTTTCAGGAATATACTTGAAGACAAGAGTCCTTTACAGGAATATCCTTAAAGGACAAGAGTCCTTTACAGAAATATCCTTAAAGGACGACAGTCCTTTTCAGGAATATACTTAAAGGACGAGAGTCCTTTTCAGGAATATCCTTCAAGGACAAGAGTCCTTTTCAGGAACATCCTTGAAGGACGACAGTCCTTTTCAGGAATATCCTTGAAGGACGATAGTCCTTTTTAGGAATATCCTTAAAGGACAAGAGTACTTTTCAGGAATATCCTTGAAGAACGACAGTCCTTTGCAGGAATATCCTCAAAGGACGAGAGTCCTTTTCAGGAATACACTTGAAGGACGAGAGTCCTTTTCAGGAACATCCTTGAAGGACGACAGTCCTTTTCAGGAATATACTTGAAGACAAGAGTCCTTTACAGGAATATCCTTAAAGGACAAGAGTCCTTTACAGAAATATCCTTAAAGGACGACAGTCCTTTTCAGGAATATCCTTGAAGGACGATAGTCCTTTTCAGCAATAGCCTTGAAGGACGATACCTACTCCTTTTCAGGAAAATCCTTAAAGGACTATAGTCCATTTCAGGAATATCCTTGAAGAACGACAGTCCTTTGCAGTAATATCCTTAAATGACGATAGTCTTTTCAGGAATATCCTTAAAGGACGAGCGTCCTTTTCAGGAATATCCTTAAAGGACTATAGTCCTTTACAGGAATATCCTTGAAGAACGATAGTCCTTTACAGGAATATCCTTGAAGAACGGTTGGCCTTTACAGAAATATTCTTAAAGGACGAAAGTCCTTTTCAAGAATAGCCTTGAAGGACGATATCTACTCCTTTTCCGGAAAATCCTTGAAGAATCATAGTCCTTTTCAGGAATAGCCTTGAAGAACGATAGTCCTTTTAAGGAATATCCTTGAAGGACTATAGTCCATTTCAGGAATATTCTTGAAGGACGATAGTCCTTTACAGGAATATCCTTAAAGGACGATAGTGTTTTTCAGGTATATCCTTGAAGGATAAGAGTCCTTTTCAGGAATATCCTTAAAGGACAAGAGGCCTTTTCAGGAATATCCTTGAAGGACAATAGTCCTTTTCAGGAATAGACTTGAAGAATTATAGTCCTTTTCAGGAATATCCTTAAAGGACAAGAGGCCTTTTCAGGAATATCCTTGAAGGACGAGAGTCCTTTTTAGGAATATCCCTGAAGGACGGTAGTCCTTTTCAGGAATATCCTTGAAGGACAAGAGGCCTTTTCAGGAATATCCTTGAAGGACGATAGTCTTGTTCAGGAATAGCCTTGCAGGACAATAGTCCTTTCAGGAATATCCTTGAAGGACGACAGTCCTTTTCAGAAATATCCTTGAAGGACGCTAGTCCTTTTCAGGAATATCCTTGAAGGACAAGAGTCCTTTTCAGGAACATCCTTGAAGGACAAGAGTCCTTTTCAGGAATATCCTTGAAGACAAGAGTCCTTTTTAGGAATATCCTTGAAGGACGATGGTCCTTTTGAGGAATATCCTTAAAGGACGAGCGTCCTTTTCAGGAATATCCTTAAAGGACAAGAGGCCTTTTCCGGAATAGCCTTGACGGACGAGAGTCCTTTTCAGGAATATCCTTTTAGGACGATAGTCTTGTTCAGGAATAGCCTTGCAGGACAATAGTCCTTTCAGGAATATCCTTGAAGGACGACAGTCCTTTTCAGGAATATCCTTGAAGGACGCTAGTCCTTTTCAGGAATATCCTTGAAGGACAAGAGTCCTTTACAGGAATATCCTTAAAGGACAAGAGTCCTTTTCAGTAATATCCTTGAAGAACGAGTACTTTTCAGGAATATCCTTGAATAACGATAGTACTTTTCAGGAATATCCTTGAAGAACGATAGTACTTTTCAGGAATATCCATAAAGGACTATAGTCGTTTACAGGAATATCCTTGAAGAACGATAGTCCTTTACAGGAATATCCTTGAAGAACGATAGTCCTTTACAGAAATATCCTTAAAGGACGATAGTCCTTTTCAGGAATAGCCTTGAAGGATGATACCTACTCCTTTTCTGGAAAATCGTTGAAGAATCATAGTCCTTTTCAGGAATAGCCTTGAAGAACGATAGTCCTTTTAAGGAATATCCTTGAAGGACTATAGTCCATTTCAGGAATATTCTTGATGGACGATAGTCCTTTACAGGAATATCCTTAAAGGACGATAGTCCTTTTTAGGAATATCCTTGTAGGATGATAGTCCTTTTCAGGAATATCCTTGAAGGACGACAGTCCTTTTCAGGAATATCCTTGAAGGACGATAGTCCTTTTTATGAATAGACTTGAAGAATTATAGTCCTTTTCAGGAATATCCTTAAAGGACGAGCGTCCTTTTCAGGAATATCCTTAAAGGACAAGAGGCCCTTTCAGGAATATCCTTGAAGGACGATAGTCCTTTTCAGGAATATCCTTTTAAGACGATAGTCTTGTTAAAGCCTTGCAGGACAAAAGTCCTTTCAGGAATATCTTTGAAAGACGACAGTCCTTTTCAGGAATATCCTTGAAGAACGATAGTACTTTTCAGGAATATCCTTGAAGGACGAGAGTCCTTTTCAGGAATATACTTAAAGGACGAGAGTCCTTTTCAGGAATATCCTTGAAGGACAAGAGTCCTTTTCAGGAACATCCTTGAAGGACAAGAGTCCTTTTCAGGAATATCCTTGCAGGACGATTGTCCTTTTCAGGAATATCCTTAAAGGACAAGAGTACTTTTCAGGAATATCCTTGAAGAACGACAGTCCTTTGCAGGAATATCCTTAAAGGACGAGCGTCCTTTTCAGGAATATCCTTGAAGGACGACAGTCCTTTTCAGGAATATACTTGAAGACAAGAGTCCTTTACAGGAATATCCTTAAAGGACAAGAGTCCTTTACAGAAATATCCTTAAAGGACGACAGTCCTTTTCAGGAATATACTTAAAGGACGAGAGTCCTTTTCAGGAATATCCTTCAAGGACAAGAGTCCTTTTCAGGAACATCCTTGAAGGACGACAGTCCTTTTCAGGAATATCCTTGAAGGACGATAGTCCTTTTTAGGAATATCCTTAAAGGACAAGAGTACTTTTCAGGAATATCCTTGAAGAACGACAGTCCTTTGCAGGAATATCCTCAAAGGACGAGAGTCCTTTTCAGGAATACACTTGAAGGACGAGAGTCCTTTTCAGGAACATCCTTGAAGGACGACAGTCCTTTTCAGGAATATACTTGAAGACAAGAGTCCTTTACAGGAATATCCTTAAAGGACAAGAGTCCTTTACAGAAATATCCTTAAAGGACGACAGTCCTTTTCAGGAATATCCTTGAAGGACGATAGTCCTTTTCAGCAATAGCCTTGAAGGACGATACCTACTCCTTTTCAGGAAAATCCTTAAAGGACTATAGTCCATTTCAGGAATATCCTTGAAGAACGACAGTCCTTTGCAGTAATATCCTTAAATGACGATAGTCTTTTCAGGAATATCCTTAAAGGACGAGCGTCCTTTTCAGGAATATCCTTAAAGGACTATAGTCCTTTACAGGAATATCCTTGAAGAACGATAGTCCTTTACAGGAATATCCTTGAAGAACGATAGTCCTTTACAGAAATATTCTTAAAGGACGAAAGTCCTTTTCAAGAATAGCCTTGAAGGACGATATCTACTCCTTTTCCGGAAAATCCTTGAAGAATCATAGTCCTTTTCAGGAATAGCCTTGAAGAACGATAGTCCTTTTAAGGAATATCCTTGAAGGACTATAGTCCATTTCAGGAATATTCTTGAAGGACGATAGTCCTTTACAGGAATATCCTTAAAGGACGATAGTGTTTTTCAGGTATATCCTTGAAGGATAAGAGTCCTTTTCAGGAATATCCTTAAAGGACAAGAGGCCTTTTCAGGAATATCCTTGAAGGACAATAGTCCTTTTCAGGAATAGACTTGAAGAATTATAGTCCTTTTCAGGAATATCCTTAAAGGACAAGAGGCCTTTTCAGGAATATCCTTGAAGGACGAGAGTCCTTTTTAGGAATATCCCTGAAGGACGGTAGTCCTTTTCAGGAATATCCTTGAAGGACAAGAGGCCTTTTCAGGAATATCCTTGAAGGACGATAGTCTTGTTCAGGAATAGCCTTGCAGGACAATAGTCCTTTCAGGAATATCCTTGAAGGACGACAGTCCTTTTCAGAAATATCCTTGAAGGACGCTAGTCCTTTTCAGGAATATCCTTGAAGGACAAGAGTCCTTTTCAGGAACATCCTTGAAGGACAAGAGTCCTTTTCAGGAATATCCTTGAAGACAAGAGTCCTTTTTAGGAATATCCTTGAAGGACGATGGTCCTTTTGAGGAATATCCTTAAAGGACGAGCGTCCTTTTCAGGAATATCCTTAAAGGACAAGAGGCCTTTTCCGGAATAGCCTTGACGGACGAGAGTCCTTTTCAGGAATATCCTTTTAGGACGATAGTCTTGTTCAGGAATAGCCTTGCAGGACAATAGTCCTTTCAGGAATATCCTTGAAGGACGACAGTCCTTTTCAGGAATATCCTTGAAGGACGCTAGTCCTTTTCAGGAATATCCTTGAAGGACAAGAGTCCTTTACAGGAATATCCTTAAAGGACAAGAGTCCTTTTCAGTAATATCCTTGAAGAACGAGTACTTTTCAGGAATATCCTTGAATAACGATAGTACTTTTCAGGAATATCCTTGAAGAACGATAGTACTTTTCAGGAATATCCATAAAGGACTATAGTCGTTTACAGGAATATCCTTGAAGAACGATAGTCCTTTACAGGAATATCCTTGAAGAACGATAGTCCTTTACAGAAATATCCTTAAAGGACGATAGTCCTTTTCAGGAATAGCCTTGAAGGATGATACCTACTCCTTTTCTGGAAAATCGTTGAAGAATCATAGTCCTTTTCAGGAATAGCCTTGAAGAACGATAGTCCTTTTAAGGAATATCCTTGAAGGACTATAGTCCATTTCAGGAATATTCTTGATGGACGATAGTCCTTTACAGGAATATCCTTAAAGGACGATAGTCCCTTTTTAGGAATATCCTTGTAGGATGATAGTCCTTTTCAGGAATATCCTTGAAGGACGACAGTCCTTTTCAGGAATATCCTTGAAGGACGATAGTCCTTTTTATGAATAGACTTGAAGAATTATAGTCCTTTTCAGGAATATCCTTAAAGGACGAGCGTCCTTTTCAGGAATATCCTTAAAGGACAAGAGGCCCTTTCAGGAATATCCTTGAAGGACGATAGTCCTTTTCAGGAATATCCTTTTAAGACGATAGTCTTGTTAAAGCCTTGCAGGACAATAGTCCTTTCAGGAATATCTTTGAAAGACGACAGTCCTTTTCAGGAATATCCTTGAAGAACGATAGTACTTTTCAGGAATATCCTTGAAGAACGATAGTACTTTTCAGGAATATCCTTAAAGGACTATAGTCCTTTACAGGAATATCCTTGAAGAACGATAGTCCTTTACAGGAATATCCTTGAAGAACGATAGTCCTTTACAGAAATATCCTTAAAGGACGATAGTCCTTTACAGGAATATCCTTGAAGAACGATAGTCCTTTACAGGAATATCCTTGAAGGACAAAAGTCCTTTTCAAGAATAGCCTTGAAGGACGATAACTACTCCTTTTCCGGAAAATCCTTGAAGAATCATAGTCCTTTTCAGGAATAGCCTTGAAGAACGATAGTCCTTTAAAGGAATATCCTTGAAGGACTATAGTCCATTTCAGGAATATTCTTGAAGGACGATAGTCCTTTACAGGAATATCCTTAAAGGACGATTGTGTTTTTCAGGAATATCCTTGAAGGATAAGAGTCCTTTTCAGGAATATCCTTAAAGGACAAGAGGCCTTTTCAGGAATATCCTTGAAGGACTATAGTCCATTTCAAGAATATTCTTGAAGGACCATAGTCCTTTACAGGAATATCCTTAAAGGACGATAGTCCTTTTCAGGAATATCCTTGAAGGATGAGAGTCCTTTTCAGGAATATCCTTAAAGGACAAGAGGCCGTTTCAGGAATATCCTTGAAGGACGATAGTCCTTTTTAGGAATAGACTTGAAGAATTATAGTCCTTTTCAGGAATAACCTTAAAGGACGAGCGTCCTTTTCAGGAATATCCTTAAAGGACAAGAGGCCTTTTCAGGAATATCCTTGAAGGACAAGAGGCCTTTTCAGGAATATCCTTTTAGGACGATAGTCTTGTTGAGGAATAGCCTTGCAGGACAATAGTCCTTTCAGGAATATCCTTGAAAGACGACAGTCCTTTTCAGGAATATCCTTGAAGGACGCTAGTCCTTTTCAGGAATATCCTTGAAGGACAAGAGTCCTTTACAGGAATATCCTTAAAGGCCAAGAGTCCTTTTCAGTAATATCCTTGAAGAACGAGTACTTTTCTGGAATATCCTTGAAGAACGATAGTACTTTTCAGGAATATCCTTGAAGAACGATAGTCCTTTTCAGGAATATCCTTGAAGGATGAGAGTCCTTTTCAGGAATATCCTTGAAGAACGATAGTCCTTTTAAGGAATATCCTTGAAGGACTATAGTCCATTTCAGGAATATTCTTGAAAGACCATAGTCCTTTACAGGAATATCCTTAAAGGACGATAGTCCTTTTCAGGAATATCCTTGAAGGATGAGAGTCCTTTTCAGGAATATCCTTAAAGGACAAGAGGCCTTTTCAGGAATATCCTTGAAGGACGATAGTCCTTTTTAGGAATAGACTTGAAGAGTTATAGTCCTTTTCAGGAATATCCTTAAAGGACGAGCGTCCATTTCAGGAATATTCTTGAAGGACGATAGTCCTTTACAGGAATATCCTTAAAGGACGACAGTCCTTTTCAGGAATATCCTTGAAGGATGAGAGTCCTTTTCAGAAATATACTTGAAGGACTATAGTCCATTTCAGGAATATTCTTGAAGGACCAAAGTCCTTTACAGGAATATCCTTAAAGGACGATAGTCCTTTTCAGGAATATCCTTGAAGGATGAGAGTCCTTTTCAGGAATATCCTTAAAGGACAAGAGGCCTTTTCAGGAATATCCTTGAAGGACGATGGTCCTTTTGAGGAATATCCTTAAAGGACGAGCGTCCTTTTCAGGAATATTCTTGAAGGACGATAGTCCTTTACAGGAATATCCTTAAAGGACGACAGTCCTTTTCAGGAATAGCCTTGACGGACGAGAGTCCTTTTCAGGAATATCCTTTTAGGACGATAGTCTTGTTCAGGAATAGCCTTGCAGGACAATAGTCCTTTCAGGAATATCCTTGAAGGACGACAGTCCTTTTCAGGAATATCCTTGAAGGACGCTAGTCCTTTTCAGGAATATCCTTGAAGGACAAGAGTCCTTTACAGGAATATCCTTAAAGGACAAGAGTCCTTTTCAGTAATATTCTTGAGGAACGAGTACTTTTCAGGAATATCCTTGAATAACGATAGTACTTTTCAGGAATATCCTTGAAGAACGATAGTACTTTTCAGGAATATCCTTAAAGAACTATAGTCCTTTACAGGAATATCCTTGAAGAACGATAGTCGTTTACAGGAATATCCTTGAAGAACGATAGTCCTTTACAGAAATATCCTTAAAGGACGATAGTCCTTTTCAGGAATAGCCTTGAAGGATGATACCTACTCCTTTTCTGGAAAATCCTTGAAGAATCATAGTCCTTTTCAGGAATAGCCTTGAAGAACGATAGTCCTTTTAAGGAATATCCTTGAAGGACTATAGTCCATTTCAGGAATATTCTTGATGGACGATAGTCCTTTACAGGAATATCCTTAAAGGACGATAGTCCTTTTCAGGAATATCCTTGAAGGATGAGAGTCCTTTTCAGGAATATCCTTGAAGGACGACAGTCCTTTTCAGGAATATCCTTGAAGGACGATAGTCCTTTTTATGAATAGACTTGAAGAATTATAGTCCTTTTCAGGAATATCCTTAAAGGACGAGCGTCCTTTTCAGGAATATCCTTAAAGGACAAGAGGCCCTTTCAGGAATATACTTGAAGGACGATAGTCCTTTTCAGGAATATACTTTTAAGACGATAGTCTTGTTAAAGCCTTGCAGGACAATAGTCCTTTCAGGAATATCTTTGAAAGACGACAGTCCTTTTCAGGAATATCCTTGAAGAACGATAGTACTTTTCAGGAATATCCTTGAAGAACGATAGTACTTTTCAGGAATATCCTTAAAGGACTATAGTCCTTTACAGGAATATCCTTGAAGAACGATAGTCCTTTACAGAAATATCCTTAAAGGACGATAGTCCTTTACAGGAAAATCCTTGAAGAACGATAGTCCTTTACAGGAATATCCTTGAAGGACAAAAGTCCTTTTCAAGAATAGCCTTGAAGGACGATAACTACTCCTTTTCCGGAAAATCCTTGAAGAATCATAGTCCTTTTCAGGAATAGCCTTGAAGAACGATAGTCCTTTTAAGGAATATCCTTAAAGGACGATAGTCCTTTTCAGGAATATTCTTGAAGGACGATAGTCCTTTACAGGAATATCCTTGAAGGATGAGAGTCCTTTTCAGGAATATCCTTAAAGGACAAGAGGTCTTTGCAGGAATATCCTTGAAGGACGATAGTCCTTTTTAGGAATAGACTTGAAGAATTATAGTCCTTTTCAGGAATAACCTTAAAGGACGAGCGTCCTTTTCAGGAATATCCTTAAAGGACAAGAGGCCTTTTCAGGAATATCCTTGAAGGACAAGAGGCCTTTTCAGGAATATCCTTGAAGGATGAGTCCTTTTCAGGAATATCCTTAAAAGACAAGAGGCCTTTTCAAGAATATCCTTGAAGGACGATAGTCCTTTTCAGGAATAGACTTGAAGGACAAGATGTCTTTGCAGGAATATCCTTGAAGGACGATAGTCCTTTTTAGGAATAGACTTGAAGAATTATAGTCCTTTTCAGGAATAACCTTAAAGGACGAGCGTCCTTTTCAGGAATATCCTTAAAGGACAAGAGGCCTTTTCAGGAATATCCTTTTAGGACGATAGTCTTGTTCAGGAATAGCCTTGCAGGACAATAGTCCTTTCAGGAATATCCTTGAAAGACGACAGTCCTTTTCAGGAATATCCTTGAAGGACGCTAGTCCTTTTCAGGAATATCCTTGAAGGACAAGAGTCCTTTACAGGAATATCCTTTAAGGACAAGAGTCCTTTTCAGTAATATCCTTGAAGAACGAGTACTTTTCTGGAATTTCCTTGAAGAACGATAGTACTTTTCAGGAATATCCTTGAAGAACGATAGTCCTTTTCAGGAATATCCTTGAAGGATGAGAGTCCTTTTCAGGAATATCCTTGAAGGACGACAGTCCTTTTCAGGAATATCCTTGACGGACGATAGTCCTTTTTAGGAATAGACTTGAAGAATTATAGTCCTTTTCAGGAATATCCTTAAAGGACGAGCGTCCTTTTCAGGAATATCCTTAAAGGACGAGCGTCCTTTTCAGGAATATCCTTAAAGAACGATAGTCCTTTACAGGAATATCCTTGAAGAACGATAGTCCTTTACAGAAATATCCTTAAAGGGCGATAGTCCTTTTCAGGAATAGCCTTGAAGGATGATACCTACTCCTTTTCTGGAAAATCCTTGAAGGATCATAGTCCTTTTCAGGAATAGACTTGAAGAACGATAGTCCTTTTAAGGAATATCCTTGAAGGACTATAGTCCATTTCAGGAATATTCTTGATGGACGATAGTCCTTTATAGGAATATCCTTAAAGGACGATAGTCCTTTTCAGGAATATCCTTGAAGGATGAGAGTCCTTTTCAGGAATATCCTTGAAGGACGACAGTCCTTTTCAGGAATATCCTTGAAGGACGATAGTCCTTTTTATGAATAGACTTGAAGAATTATAGTCCTTTTCAGGAATATCCTTAAAGGACGAGCGTCCTTTTCAGGAATATCCTTAAAGGACAAGAGGCCCTTTCAGGAATATCCTTGAAGGACGATAGTCCTTTTCAGGAATATCCTTTTAAGACGATAAACTTGTTAAAGCCTTGCAGGACAATAGTCCTTTCAGGAATATCTTTGAAAGACGACAGTCCTTTTCAGGAATATCCTTGAAGAACGATAGTACTTTTCAGGAATATGCTTGAAGAACGATTGAAGGAATATCCTTAAAGGACTATAGTCCTTTACAGGAATATCCTTGAAGGACGATAGTCCTTTACAGGAATATCCTTGAAGAACGATAGTCCTTTACAGAAATATCCTTAAAGGACGATAGTCCTTTACAGGAATATCCTTGAAGAACGATAGTCCTTTACAGGAATATCCTTAAAGGACAAAAGTCCTTTTCAAGAATAGCCTTGAAGGACGATAACTACTCCTTTTCCGGAAAATCCTTGAAGAATCATAGTCCTTTTCAGGAATAGCCTTGAAGAACGATAGTCCTTTTAAGGAATATCCTTAAAGGACGATAGTCCTTTTCAGGAATATTCTTGAAGGACGATAGTCCTTTACAGGAATATCCTTGAAGGATAAGAGTCCTTTTCAGGAATATCCTTTAAAGGACAAGAGGCCTTTTCAGGAATATCCTTGAAGGACTATAGTCCTTTTTTCTGGAATATTCCTTGAAGGACGATAGTCCTTTACAGGAATATCCTTAAAGGACGATAGTCCTTTTCAGGAATATCCTTGAAGGATGAGAGTCCTTTTCAGGAATATCCTTAAAGGACAAAAGGTCCTTTTCAGGAATATCCTTGAAGGACGATAGTCCTTTTTAGGAATAGACTTGAAGAATTATAGTCCTTTTCAGGAATATCCTTAAAGGACGAGCGTCCTTTTCAGGAATATCCTTAAAGGACGAGCGTCCTTTTCAGGAATATCCTTAAAGGACAAGAGGCCTTTTCAGGAATATCCTTTTAGGACGATAGTCTTGTTCAGGAATAGCCTTGCAGGACAATAGTCCTTTCAGGAATATCCTTGAAAGACGACAGTCCTTTTCAGGAATATCCTTGAAGGACGCTAGTCCTTTTCAGGAAATATCCTTGAAGGACAAGAGTCCTTTACAGGAATATCCTTAAAGGACAACGATAGTCCTTTTCAGTAATATCCTTGAAGAACGAGTACTTATAGTCCATTTCAGGAATATCCTTGATGGAACGATAGTACTTTTCAGGAATATCCTTGAAGAACGATAGTCCTTTTCAGGAATATCCTTGAAGGATGAGAGTCCTTTTCAGGAATATCCTTGAAGGACGACAGTCCTTTTCAGGAATATCCTTGAAGGGACGATAGTCCTTTTTAGGAATAGACTTGAAGAATTATAGTCCTTTTCAGGAATATCCTTAAAGGACGAGCGTCCTTTTCAGGAATATCCTTAAAGGACAAGAGGCCCTTTCAGGAATATCCTTGAAGGACGATAGTCCTTTTCAGGAATATCCTTTTAAGACGATAAACTTTTTAAAGCCTTGCAGGACAATAGTCCTTTTCAGGAATATCTTTGAAAGACGACAGTCCTTTTCAGGAATATCCTTGAAGAACGATAGTACTTTTCAGGAATATGCTTGAAGAACGATAGTACTTTTCAGGAATATCCTTAAAGGACTATAGTCCTTTACAGGAATATCCTTGAAGAACGATAGTCCTTTACAGGAATATCCTTGAAGAACGATAGTCCTTTACAGAAATATCCTTAAAGGACGATAGTCCTTTACAGGAATATCCTTGAAGAACGATAGTCCTTTACAGGAATATCCTTAAAGGACAAAAGTCCTTTTCAAGAATAGCCTTGAAGGACGATAACTACTCCTTTTCCGGAAAATCCTTGAAGAATCATAGTCCTTTTCAGGAATAGCCTTGAAGAACGATAGTCCTTTTAAGGAATATCCTTAAAGGACGATAGTCCTTTTCAGGAATATTCTTGAAGGACGATAGTCCTTTACAGGAATATCCTTGAAGGATAAGAGTCCTTTTCAGGAATATCTTTAAAGGACAAGAGGCCTTTTCAGGAATATCCTTGAAGGACTATAGTCCATTTCAGGAATATTCTTGAAGGACCATAGTCCTTTACAGGAATATCCTTAAAGGACGATAGTCCTTTTCAGGAATATCCTTGAAGGATGAGAGTCCTTTTCAGGAATATCCTTAAAGGACAAAAGGTCTTTGTAGGAATATCCTTGAAGGACGATAGTCCTTTTTAGGAATAGACTTGAAGAATTATAGTCCTTTTCAGGAATAACCTTAAAGGACGAGCGTCCTTTTCAGGAATATCCTTAAAGGACAAGAGGCCTTTTCAGGAATATCCTTGAAGGACAAGAGGCCTTTTCAGGAATATCCTTTTAGGACGATAGTCTTGTTCAGGAATAGCCTTGCAGGACAATAGTCCTTTCAGGAATATCCTTGAAAGACGACAGTCCTTTTCAGGAATATCCTTGAAGGACGCTAGTCCTTTTCAGGAATATCCTTGAAGGACAAGAGTCCTTTACAGGAATATCCTTAAAGGACAAGAGTCCTTTTCAGTAATATCCTTGAAGAACGAGTACTTTTCTGGAATATCCTTGAAGAACGATAGTACTTTTCAGGAATATCCTTGAAGAACGATAGTCCTTTTCAGGAATATCCTTGAAGGATGAGAGTCCTTTTCAGGAATATCCTTGAAGGACGACAGTCCTTTTCAGGAATATCCTTGAGGGACGATAGTCCTTTTTAGGAATAGACTTGAAGAATTATAGTCCTTTTCAGGAATATCCTTAAAGGACGAGCGTCCTTTTCAGGAATATCCTTAAAGGACAAGAGGCCCTTTCAGGAATATCCTTGAAGGACGATAGTCCTTTTCAGGAATATCCTTTTAAGACGATAGTCTTTTTCAGGAATAGCCTTGCAGGACAATAGTCCTTTTCAGGAATATCCTTGAAGGACAAGAGTCCTTTACAGGAATATCCTTAAAGGACAAGAATCCTTTTCAGTAATATCCTTGAAGAACGAGTACTTTTCAGGAATATCCTTGAAGAACGATAGTACTTTTCAGGAATATCCTTGAAGAACGATAGTACTTTTCAGGAATATCCTTAAAGGACTATAGTCCTTTACAGGAATATCCTTGAAGAACGAAAGTCCTTTACAGGAATATCCTTGAAGAACGATAGTCCTTTACAGAAATATCCTTAAAGGACGATAGTCCTTTTCAGGAATAGCCTTGAAGGACGTAACCTATTCCTTTTCTGGAAAATCCTTGAAGAATCATAGTCCTTTTCAGGAATAGCCTTGAAGAACGATAGTCCTTTTAAGGAATATCCTTGAAGGACTATAGTCCATTTCAGGAATATTCTTGAAGGACGATAGTCCTTTACAGGAATATCCTTAAAGGACGACAGTCCTTTTCAGGAATATCCTTGAAGGATGAGAGTCCTTTTCAGAAATAAACTTGAAGGACTATAGTCCATTTCAGGAATATTCTTGAAGGACCATAGTCCTTTTCAGGAATATCCTTGAAGGATGAGAGTCCTTTTCAGGAATATCCTTAAAGGACAAGAGGCCTTTTCAGGAATATCCTTGAAGGACGATAGTCATTTTTAGGAATAGACTTGAAGAGTTATAGTCCGTTTCAGGAATATCCTTAAAGGACGAGCGTCCTTTTCAGGAATATCCTTAAAGGACAAGAGGCCTTTTCAGGAATATCCTTGAAGGACAAGAGGCCTTTTCAGGAATATCCTTTTAGGACGATAGTCTTGTTCAGGAATAGCCTTGCAGGACAATAGTCCTTTCAGGAATATCCTTGAAAGACGACAGTCCTTTTCAGGAATATCCTTGAAGGACGCTAGTCCTTTTCAGGAATATCCTTGAAGGACAAGAGTCCTTTACAGGAATATCCTTAAAGGACAAGAGTCCTTTTCAGTAATATCCTTGAAGAACGAGTACTTTTCTGGAATATCCTTGAAGGACAAGAGTCCTTTACAGGAATATCCTTAAAGGACAAGAGTCCTTTTCAGTAATATCCTTGAAGAACGAGTACTTTTCTGGAATATCCTTGAAGAACGATAGTACTTTTCAGGAATATCCTTGAAGAACGATAGTCCTTTTCAGGAATATCCTTGAAGGATGAGAGTCCTTTTCAGGAATATCCTTGAAGGACGACAGTCCTTTTCAGGAATATCCTTAAAGGACGAGCGTCCTTTTCAGGAATATCCTTAAAGGACAAGAGGCCCTTTCAGGAATATCCTTGAAGGACGATAGTCCTTTTCAGGAATATCCTTTTAAGACGATAGTCTTGTTCAGGAATAGCCTTGCAGGACAATAGTCCTTTCAGGAATATCTTTGAAAGACGACAGTCCTTTTCAGGAATATCCTTGAAGGACGCTAGTCCTTTTCAGGAATATCCTTGAAGGACAAGAATCCTTTACAGGAATATCCTTAAAGGACAAGAATCCTTTTCAGTAATATCCTTGAAGAACGAGTACTTTTCAGGAATATCCTTGAAGAACGATAGTACTTTTCAGGAATATCCTTGAAGAACGATAGTACTTTTCAGGAATATCCTTAAAGGACTATAGTCCTTTACAGGAATATCCTTGAAGAACGAAAGTCCTTTACAGGAATATCCTTGAAGAACGATAGTCCTTTACAGAAATATCCTTAAAGGACGATAGTCCTTTTCAGGAATAGCCTTGAAGGACGTAACCTATTCCTTTTCTGGAAAATCCTTGAAGAATCATAGTCCTTTTCAGGAATAGCCTTGAAGAACGATAGTCCTTTTAAGGAATATCCTTGAAGGACTATAGTCCATTTCAGGAATATTCTTGAAGGACGATAGTCCTTTACAGGAATATCCTTAAAGGACGACAGTCCTTTTCAGGAATATCCTTGAAGGATGAGAGTCCTTTTCAGAAATAAACTTGAAGGACTATAGTCCATTTCAGGAATATTCTTGAAGGACCATAGTCCTTTTCAGGAATATCCTTGAAGGATGAGAGTCCTTTTCAGGAATATCCTTAAAGGACAAGAGGCCTTTTCAGGAATATCCTTGAAGGACGATAGTCATTTTTAGGAATAGACTTGAAGAGTTATAGTCCGTTTCAGGAATATCCTTAAAGGACGAGCGTCCTTTTCAGGAATATCCTTAAAGGACAAGAGGCCTTTTCAGGAATATCCTTGAAGGACAAGAGGCCTTTTCAGGAATATCCTTTTAGGACGATAGTCTTGTTCAGGAATAGCCTTGCAGGACAATAGTCCTTTCAGGAATATCCTTGAAAGACGACAGTCCTTTTCAGGAATATCCTTGAAGGACGCTAGTCCTTTTCAGGAATATCCTTGAAGGACAAGAGTCCTTTACAGGAATATCCTTAAAGGACAAGAGTCCTTTTCAGTAATATCCTTGAAGAACGAGTACTTTTCTGGAATATCCTTGAAGGACAAGAGTCCTTTACAGGAATATCCTTAAAGGACAAGAGTCCTTTTCAGTAATATCCTTGAAGAACGAGTACTTTTCTGGAATATCCTTGAAGAACGATAGTACTTTTCAGGAATATCCTTGAAGGACGATAGTCCTTTTTAGGAATAGACTTGAAGAATTATAGTCCTTTTCAGGAATATCCTTAAAGGACGAGCGTCCTTTTCAGGAATATCCTTAAAGGACGAGCGTCCTTTTCAGGAATATCCTTAAAGGACAAGAGGCCCTTTCAGGAATATCCTTGAAGGACGATAGTCCTTTTCAGGAATATCCTTTTAAGACGATAGTCTTGTTCAGGAATAGCCTTGCAGGACAATAGTCCTTTCAGGAATATCTTTGAAAGACGACAGTCCTTTTCAGGAATATCCTTGAAGGATGCTAGTCCTTTTCAGGAATATCCTTGAAGGACAAGAGTCCTTTACAGGAATATCCTTAAAGGACAAGAATCCTTTTCAGTAATATCCTTGAAGAACGAGTACTTTTCAGGAATATCCTTGAAGAACGATAGTACTTTTCAGGAATATCCTTGAAGAACGATAGTACTTTTCAGGAATATCCTTAAAGGACTATAGTCCTTTACAGGAATATCCTTGAAGAACGAAAGTCCTTTACAGGAATATCCTTGAAGAACGATAGTCCTTTACAGAAATATCCTTAAAGGACGATAGTCCTTTTCAGGAATAGCCTTGAAGGACGTAACCTATTCCTTTTCTGGAAAATCCTTGAAGAATCATAGTCCTTTTCAGGAATAGCCTTGAAGAACGATAGTCCTTTTAAGGAATATCCTTGAAGGACTATAGTCCATTTCAGGAATATTCTTGAAGGACGATAGTCCTTTACAGGAATATCCTTAAAGGACGACAGTCCTTTTCAGGAATATCCTTGAAGGATGAGAGTCCTTTTCAGAAATAAACTTGAAGGACTATAGTCCATTTCAGGAATATTCTTGAAGGACCATAGTCCTTTTCAGGAATATCCTTGAAGGATGAGAGTCCTTTTCAGGAATATCCTTAAAGGACAAGAGGCCTTTTCAGGAATATCCTTGAAGGACGATAGTCATTTTTAGGAATAGACTTGAAGAGTTATAGTCCGTTTCAGGAATATCCTTAAAGGACGAGCGTCCTTTTCAGGAATATCCTTAAAGGACAAGAGGCCTTTTCAGGAATATCCTTGAAGGACAAGAGGCCTTTTCAGGAATATCCTTTTAGGACGATAGTCTTGTTCAGGAATAGCCTTGCAGGACAATAGTCCTTTCAGGAATATCCTTGAAAGACGACAGTCCTTTTCAGGAATATCCTTGAAGGACGCTAGTCCTTTTCAGTAATATCCTTGAAGAACGAGTACTTTTCTGGAATATCCTTGAAGGACGATAGTACTTTTCAGGAATAGCCTTGAAGGACGAAACCTACTCCTTTTCTGGAAAATCCTTGAAGAATCATAGTCCTTTTCAGGAATAGCCTTGAAGAACGATAGTCCTTTTAAGGAATATCCTTGAAGGACTATAGTCCATTTTAGGAATATTCTTGAAGGACGATAGTCCTTTACAGGAATATCCTTAAAGGACGATAGTCCTTTTCAGGAATATCCTTGAAGGATGAGAGTCCTTTTCAGGAATATCCTTAAAGGACAAGAGGCCTTTTCAGGAATATCCTTGAAGGACGATAGTCCTTTTCAGGAATAGACTTGAAGAATTATAGTCCTTTTAAGGAATATCCTTAAAGGACAAGAGGCCTTTTCAGGAATATCCTTGAAGGACAAGAGGCCTTTTTAGGAATATCCTTTTAGGACGATAGTCTTGTTCAGGAATAGCCTTGCAGGACAATAGTCCTTTCAGGAATATCCTTTTAGGACGATAGTCTTGTTCAGGAATAGCCTTGCAGGACAATAGTCCTTTCAGGAATATCCTTGAAGGACGCCAGTCCTTTACAGGAATAACCTTAAAGGACGACAGTCCTTTTCAGGAATATCCTTGAAGGATGAGAGTCCTTTTCAGGAATATACTTGAAGGACTATAGTCCATTTCAGGAATATTCTTGAAGGACCATAGTCCTTTACAGGAATATCCTTGAAGAACGATAGTCCTTTACAGAAATATCCTGAAAGGACGATAGTCCTTTTCAGGAATAGCCTTGAAGGACGAAACCTACTCCTTTTCTGGAAAATCCTTGAAGAATCATAGTCCTTTTCAGGAATAGCGTTGAAGAACGATAGTCCTTTTAAGGAATATCCTTGAAGGACTATAGTCCATTTTAGGAATATTCTTGAAGGACGATAGTCCTTTACAGGAATATCCTTAAAGGACGATAGTCCTTTTCAGGAATATCCTTGAAGGATGAGTCCTTTTCAGGAATATCCTTAAAAGACAAGAGGCCTTTTCAAGAATATCCTTGAAGGACGATAGTCCTTTTCAGGAATAGACTTGAAGAATTATAGTCCTTTTAAGGAATATCCTTAAAGGACAAGAGGCCTTTTCAGGAATATCTTTGAAGGATAAGAGGCCTTTTCAGGAATATCCTTTTAGGACGATAGTCTTGTTCAGGAATAGCCTTGCAGGACAATAGTCCTTTCAGGAATATCCTTTTAGGACGATAGTCTTGTTCAGGAATAGCCTTGCAGGACAATAGTCCTTTCAGGAATATCCTTGAAGGACGCCAGTCCTTTACAGGAATAACCTTAAAGGACGACAGTCCTTTTCAGGATTATCCTTGAAGGATGAGAGTCCTTTTCAGGAATATACTTGAAGGACTATAGTCCATTTCAGGAATATTCTTGAAGGACCATAGTCCTTTACAGGAATATCCTTAAAGGACGATAGTCCTTTTCAGGAATATCCTTGAAGGACGATAGTCCTTCTCAGGAATAGACTTGAAGAATTATAGTCCTTTTAAGGAATATCCTTAAAGGACAAGAGGCCTTTTCAGGAATATTCTTGAAGGACAAGAGGCCTTTTCAGGAATATCCTTTTAGGACGATAGTCTTGTTCAGGAATAGCCTTGCAGGACAATAGTCCTTTCAGGAATATCCTTTTAGGACGATATTCTTGTTCAGGAATAGCCTTGCAGGACAATAGTCCTTTCCGGAATATCCTTGAAAGACTACAGTCCTTTTCAGGAATATCCTTGAAGAACGATAGTACTTTTCAAGAATATCCTTGAAGGACGATAGTCCTTTTCAGGAATATCCTTAAAGGTAAGAGGCCTTTTCAGGAATATCCTTGAAGAACGACAGTCCTTTGCAGGAATATCCTTAAAGGACGAGAGTCCTTTTCAGGAATATCCTTGAAGGACGTGAGTCCTTTTCAGGAACATCCTTGAAGGACGATAGTCCTTTTCAGGAATATCCTTGAAGGATGAGAGTCCTTTTCAGGAATATCCTTAAAGGACGAGAGTCCTTTTCAAGAATATCCTTGAAGGACGATAGTCCTTTTCAGGAATAGACTTGAAGAATTATAGTCCTTTTCAGGAATATCCTTGAAGAACGAGTACTTTTCAGGAATATCCTTGAAGAACGATAATACTTTTCAGGAATATCCTTGAAGAACGATAGTACTTTTCAGGAATATCCTTAAAGGACTATAGTCCTTTACAGGAATATCCTTGAAGAACGATAGTCCTTTACAGGAATATCCTTGAAGAACGATAGTCCTTTACAGAAATATCCTTAAAGGACGATAGTCCTTTTCAGGAATAGCCTTGAAGGACGATAGCTACTCCTTTTCTGGAAAATCCTTGAAGAATCATAGTCCTTTTCAGGAATAGCCTTGAAGAACGATTGTCCTCTTAAGGAATATCCTTGAAGGACTAAAGTCCATTTCAGGAATATTCTTGAAGGACGATAGTCCTTTACAGGAATATCCTTGAAGGACGAGAGTCCTTTTCAGGAATATCCTTTTAGGACTATAGTCCATTTCAAGAATATTCTTGAAGGACGATAGTCCTTTACAGGAATATCCTTAAAGGACTATAGTCCATTTCAAGAATATTCTTGAAGGACGATAGTCCTTTTCAGGAATATCCTTGAAGGACGAGAGTCCTTTTCAGGAATATCCTTGAAGGACGGTAGTCCTTTTCAAGAATATCCTTAAAGGACAAGAGGCCTTTTCAGGAATATCCTTGAAGGACTGTAGTCCTTTTCAGGAATATCCTTGAAGGACTATAGTCCTTTTCAGGAATAAAGAAGAACGATTGTCCTTTTCCGGAATAGCCTTGAAGGACGAAAGTATTTTTCAGGAATATCCTTAAAGGACAAGAGTCCTCTTCAGGAATATCTTTGAAGGATGAGAGTCCTTTTCAGGAATATCCTTAAAGGACAAGAGTCCTTTTCAGGAATATCCTTGAAGAACGACAGTCCTTTGCAGGAATATCCATAAAGGACGAGAGTCCTTTTCAGGAATATCCTTGAAGAACGATAGTACTTTTCAGGAATATCCTTGAAGAACGATAGTACTTTTCAGGAATATCCTTGAAGAACGATAGTCGTTTTCAGGAATAGCCTTGAAGTACGATACTCCTTTTCAGGAAAATCCTTGAAGAATTATAGTCCTTTTCAGGAATATCCTTGAAGTACGATGGCCCTTTTCAGGACTTCGTTTGAGCGACGATAGTCTATTTCAGAAATATCCTTGAAGGATGATAGTCTTTTTTAGGACTACGTTTGAAGGATGATAGTCTTTTTCAGAAATATCCTTAAAGGACAAGAGGCCTATTCAGGAATATCCTTGAAGGACGATAGTCCTTTTCAGGAATATCCTTAAAGGTAAGAGGCCTTTTCAGGAATATCCTTGAAGAACGACAGTCCTTTGCAGGAATATCCTTAAAGGACGAGAGTCCTTTTCAGGAATATCCTTGAAGGACGAGAGTCCTTTTCAGGAACATCCTTGAAGGACGAAAGTCCTTTTCAGGAATATCCTTGAAGGACGATAGTCCTTTTCAGGAATATCCTTGAAGGATGAGAGTCCTTTTCTGGAATATCCTTAAAGGACGAGAGTCCTTTTCAAGAATATCCTTGAAGGACGATAGTCCTTTTCAGGAATAGACTTGAAGAATTATAGTCCTTTTCAGGAATATCCTTGAAGGACGATAGTCCTTTTCGACTATTGTCCTGATCGTCCTTCAAGGATGTTCCTGAAAAGGACTTAAGTCCTGCAAGGCTATTCCTGAAAAGGTCTATAGTCCTTTAAGGATATTCCTGAAAAAGACCATAGTCCTTCAAGGATATTCCTGAAAAGGACTATCGTCCTTCAAGGATATTCCTGGAAAGGACCAAAGTCAGGAATAGCCTTGCAGGACAATAGTCCTTTTCAGGAAAATCCTTGAAGAATTATAGCCTTGCAGGACAATAGTCCTTTTCAGGAATATCCTTGAAATATGATTGTTCTTTTTTAAGGAATATCCTTGAAGGACTATATAGTCCAAGGACGTTAGTCCTTTTCAGGAATATCCTTGAAAAATGATTGTCCTTCTCAGGAATATCCTTGAAGGACGATAGTTCTTTTCGACTATTGTCCTGATCGTCCTTCAAGGATGTTCCTGAAAAGGACTTTAGTCCTTCAAGGATATTCCTGAAAAGGACTTAAGTCCTGCAAGGCTATTCCTGAAAAGGACTATCATCCTTCAAGGATATTCCTAAAAAGGACTATCGTCCTTCAAGGCTAAAACTGAAAAGGACTATAATTCTTCAAGGATTTTCCTGAAAAGGACTATTGTCCTGCAAGGCTATTCCTGACTTTGGTCCTTTTCAGGAATATCCTTGAAAGACGATATTCCTTTTCAGGAATATCCTTGAAGGACGATAGTCCTTTTGGACTATTGTCCTGATCGTCCTACAAGGATGTTCCTGAAAAAGACTCATCCTTCAAGGATATTCCTGAAAAGGACTCTTGTCCTTTAAGGATATTCCTGAAAACCTTTAAGGATATTCCTGAAAAGGACTATCGTTCTTCAAGGATATTCCAGAAAAGGACTATCGTCCTTCAAGGATATTCCTGAAAAGGAATATCGTCCTTCAAGTATATTCCTGAAAAGGACTATAGTCCTTCAAGGATATTCCTGAAAAGGACCATAGTCCTTCAAGGATATTCCTGAAAAGGACTCGTCCTTCAAGGATATTCCTGAAAAGGACTATCGTCCTTCAAGGATAATCCTGAAAAAGACTATAGACCTTTAAGGATATTCCTGAAAAGTACTATAGACCTTCAAGGATATTCCTGAAAAGGACTATAGTCCTTCAAGGATATTCCTGAAAGGACTATTGTCCTGCAAGGCTATTCCTGAACAAGACTATCGTCCTAAAATGATATTCCTGAAAAGGACTCTCGCCCTTCAAGGATATTCCTGAAAAGGCCTCTTGTCCTTTAAGGATATTCCTGAAAAGGACTATCGTCCTTCAAGGCTATTCCTGAAAAGGACTATAATTCTTCAAGGATTTTCCTGAAAAGGACAATCGTTCTTCTATATTCTTGAAAAGGACAATAGTCCTTCAAGGATATTCCTGAAAAGGACTATAATTCTTCAAGGATTTTCCTGAAAAGGAGTATCGTCCTTCAAGGATTTTCCTGAAAAGGAGTATCGTCCTTCAAGGCTATTCCTGAAAAGGACTATCGTCCTTCAAGGATATTGCTGAAAAGGACTATCGTCCTGCAAGGCTATTCCTGACTTTGGTCCTTTTCAGGAATATCCTTGAAAGACGATATTCCTTTTCAGGAATATCCTTGAAGAACGACGATGCTTTTCAGGAATATCCTTGAAGGACGATAGTCCTTTTCAGGAATATCCTTGAAGGACTATGGTCTCTTTCAGGAATATCCTTGAAAAATGATTGTCCTTTTCAGGAATATCCTTGAAGGACGATAGTCCTTTTGGACTATTGTCCTGATCGTCCTTCAAGGATGTTCCTGAAAAAGACTCATCCTTCAAGGATATTCCTGAAAAGGACTCTTGTCCTTTAAGGATATTCCTGAAAACCTTTAAGGATATTCCTGAAAAGGACTATCGTTCTTCAAGGATATTCCAGAAAAGGACTATCGTCCTTCAAGGATATTCCTGAAAAGGAATATCGTCCTTCAAGTATATTCCTGAAAAGGACTATAGTCCTTCAAGGATATTCCTGAAAAGGACTATAGTCCTTCAAGGATATTCCTGAAAAGGACCATAGTCCTTCAAGGATATTCCTGAAAAGGACTCGTCCTTCAAGGATATTCCTGAAAAGGACTATCGTCCTTCAAGGATAATCCTGAAAAAGACTATAGACCTTTAAGGATATTCCTGAAAAGTACTATAGACCTTCAAGGATATTCCTGAAAAGGACTATAGTCCTTCAAGGATATTCCTGAAAGGACTATTGTCCTGCAAGGCTATTCCTGAACAAGACTATCGTCCTAAAATGATATTCCTGAAAAGGACTCTCGCCCTTCAAGGATATTCCTGAAAAGGCCTCTTGTCCTTTAAGGATATTCCTGAAAAGGACTATCGTCCTTCAAGGCTATTCCTGAAAAGGACTATAATTCTTCAAGGATTTTCCTGAAAAGGACAATCGTTCTTCTATATTCTTGAAAAGGACAATAGTCCTTCAAGGATATTCCTGAAAAGGACTATAATTCTTCAAGGATTTTCCTGAAAAGGAGTATCGTCCTTCAAGGCTATTCCTGAAAAGGACTATCGTCCTTCAAGGATATTGCTGAAAAGGACTATCGTCCTTCAAGGATATTCCTGAAAAGGCCTCTTGTCCTTCAAGGATATTCCTGAAAAGGACTACCGTCCTTCAAGGATATTCCTGAAAAGGGCTCTCGTCCTTCAAGGATACTCCTGAAAAGGCCTCTTGTCCTTTAAGGATATTCCTGAAAAGGACTCTCGTCCTTCAAGGATATTCATAAAAAAGACTTTCGTCCTTCAAGGATATTCCTGAAAAGGACTATCGTCCTTCAAGGATATTCTCGAAAAGGCCTCTTGTCCTTTAAGGATATTCCTGAAAAGGACTCTCATTCTTCAAGGATATTCCTGAAGAGGACTCTTGTCCTTTAAGGATATTCCTGAAAAATACTACCGTCCTTCAAGGCTATTCCGGAAAAGGACAATCGTTCTTCTATATTCCTCAAAAGGACAATAGTCCTTAAGGATATTCCTGAAAAGGACTACAGTCCTTCAAGGATATTCCTGAAAAGGCCTCTTGTCCTTTAAGGATATTCTTGAAAAGGACTACCGTCCTTCAAGGATATTCCTGAAAAGGACTATCGTCCTTCAAGGATAATCCTGATAAAGACTATAGACCTTTAAGGATATTCCTGAAAAGTACTATAGTCCTTCAAGGATATTCCTGAAAAGGCCTCTTGTCCTTTAAGGATATTCTTGAAAAGGACTACCGTCCTTCAAGGATATTCCTGTAAAGGACTATCGTCCATCAAGAATATTCCTGAAATGGACTATAGTCCTTCAAGGATATTCCTGAAAAGGCCTCTTGTCCTTTAAGGATATTCTTGAAAAGGACTACCGTCCTTCAAGGATATTCCTGAAAAGGACTATCGTCCTTCAAGGATAATCCTGAAAAAGACTATAGACCTTTAAGTATATTCCTGAAAAGTACTATAGTCCTTCAAGGATATTCCTGAAAAGGACTGTCGTCCTTCAAGGATATTCCTGAAAAGGACTATAGTCCTTTTCAGGAAAATCCTTGAAGGACGATAGTGATAGATAGTTAATTTGACATAGCTCAGTTGTTTGGAGCTTGGCTCTGTATCAGTGTGTACAGGGTTCAAATCCCGCTTGAGCATGTACCTATGGAAATGAATTTATATTTACATTTTCGTAATAAAAACACATTTACGAAATACATGGAATTATACGGTGAGGTAAAACATCTTGAGGAAAACTACCTGTTCGTTGAACAGATAAAAGTTAGCGCTTGTAAATGGCGACATGGCTAACCACCTGTCACATTGAGTACTGACTATCTGGTTTACACGTGGGTTCGAGGTAGCCATAAAATGGACACCTGAACCTCTGACTACCTCGCAAGGGTTAATGGTCGTGAATGCTTTCTTCCATACAAGCATGCCCAAGACAAATTTAGAAAATAACAACACAAATTAATACAGTATTAAATATTTATTGACTGTACATCTCATTGCGTGGATTAGCCATCCATTGTCTTAAGTTCTTAACTCTAACTTATTTGAAATTCATAGGAAACCAATGACAATCTGCGATCACTTCAACTTCTCTGTACACTTCACATTTCCTTAAATTACTCAAAAATATACATAAGTAAGATTCTTCAGTTTGCACTTTCACAAGCATCAACCCAATCATTGTAGACATCAATTGGTTCAGATAGTACATTTGTTGTTGTCTGAAAGTCCTCCAAGCAAACTCTACATTGTATTCGAGCTGTATTCCTTGCTCGATCCCTGGAATGATTTTTTTTAAATAGTTTTAGATAACCTAACAAATGTGCAAATTTTACTGAAATGTTAAAATTATTTTGTTAGGTGAACAGAGGAGAGTACATATATACAGAATAACGAAAAGCATCTTTTGAACTACAGAGGGAAATGGACACAATAACAATTCCCGGCAAAATAACAACCGACGAGATTCAAATGTAGAAGTACACTTTTACTATATGTTATTTTAAGAAGAAGATATTAACATATTATTCACGAACTTACATTTTTACTTCACAAGACTTTTCGTGATTACAAAACGGGCAATTAAATTGTTGATCTAGCGGTTCAATAGCTTTTCTTTTTGGCGGCGGCTTTCTTTTAGACTTTCTTCGTCCCATTCTGAGCTAAATTGAAAGATAGTTTCAGAATTTGAATTTTACAGGTATTAATAACATAAAACAAATCAAACTAAAGACTTAAAGTTGTCTTTAATTAATTAATTTTGCTTTCCTTCTTTGCATGCTAAACGTTTACATTACATACAACACCAATACAACACAGAAAGCATCAACAATTTCAATGCAATTTTTTCAGTTGTAAGTATTAACAATAATTTTATCGATAATTACCTAATGATTGAATAATGTCTTGAGTAATTCCTCTATGCTATTTTTTAAATGTTTGTAACTTATACTAAATATCGAAAATAGTTTATTAATAATCAATCAAATATATGAAATATCAAACTGATGAACAAAACAATAAAAATAGTGAATCTGGAAGAACAATGAAATCAAGCGTTTGTTTTAGCCTTATATATAGGGTTGAGCTTCATTAAGTACTATATAGCTATTGAAATTAAATCTTGGTACCGTTAAAATCTTTTGAAATGGTTAATTGTTCATGTCTTGTTATTGATTAAATTATCTCAAAGTATTAAAGGATGCTTCGATTGTGGCTAGCATTGAATATGTTGCATTTTGGTTGCGTTCTTTCATCAAGACTCAAATTGGTTGATTCATATTCATTTCTTGTAACCGTTTCTTTCATTTCCTAGTGGAATATAATGTTAATTAGTAAATAATGATTCCGTTACATATAGTAAATTTCTCTGGCCTCTTGGCTTTCTTAATTAGTGGTACGTATGGTTTAGATTTCAGTCATAAAATTAACTTATTTGTGAATAGAATTAGTTATTACTAGCTTATTCTTATTTTCAGTGACCTATGTTTCTGGAGAATGTAGCCTTCCGCTAGTCCTCAGGAACACTTGGTTTTCATTAGAAAATGGCAACCAAACAATTACCGACATAAATGCTAGCGAAATGACTGGAAGGTAAATATTGCAATTTATCAATTAAGTATTAGTGTTGTGTTACACAATGACAGTAACGCAACCGTAACGCATAGTACCAGACTAGTCACATAATAAATCCAATAAACCCATTGGTTTTAGTCACCTCTTGCTTGAAACCTATGAGACCCTTTGTTCTGTGCCTAACCTATATCCCTTTTGGAGTAATGAATATGTTTATGTTCACATAGCTCTACCTAATACAGCTTTTATATTGTGACCATAAGCTGTATTCAATAATCATAACTTGAAATTATTAAAGCTAACTAATATTTAACACATCTCACACCTATAGCCATAATACAGATAATATATAAAACTTTAATATTACAGAGGAGTATGTGTCAATATCAAAGTAGAAAACTATGTGAATCACACTATGGTATTCCGGCACAGCAATTGTTACTATTGTGTGAAACTGTTAGTGAGGACAGTCAATGTGTTGGAGAAGATTGAAAGTCAGTGCGTAGGTCTTGGTTCAGATGAAGAGCCCACCATAGAAAGAGTGTGTCAAGGACTCAACCCTCAGCAACAGTTAGTGACACTGTTCTCGGAAAATTATGTGCCTGTAAGTAGTCGAAGTTAGTTCAGATCTTTAGTGACAAATAGAAAGCTAATTAGGTAGAACTTAAATAAATAAATAATTCTACAACATTAAGAAATGCTACTCATAATTTAAAAACAATAATAATAGAACATTCATGAATATGATCTTGATATTAAGTAATTAACTATGGTAAATAATTGCAAACTTTAACTTAATTTTTACCTTATTTTAGAACACAGAAAATTCTGTAATAGCAATGTCCTCTTTACACCACTCTACCTCGAAATATGTACGAATACAACATCTAAACATTTCAGGTTAATTGTCGCTCTTCCCTAGAAGGGGTATGGCATTTTGCCTACCAGAACACATACACATTCACAGGCGAGTGTGATCACCCAGACAACCAGATCAAGTCTTGTCAAACTGCGGGTACACAGTTTCTAATCACCAATCAGAAGTTCAATATCACGTACAGGAAATGCCCTGGCATGGCCAATACTTTTGATGGGGTGGTTGAGTACAGCTGCTTAGGTAAGTTGTATGTTCTTGTACTTATAGATTCATATGGTTTCATTCCTGTTGGGATGACAATAACCTTGGAGATATAATGTCTCCTAGGTCACTTTTGGCAAGTTTTAGGGATGTGATGGCTATAATATGACACACTAGTGATGGGTTGCTAGTATTTTAGTAAATGTAATAAAAGTTGGCCATGGTTTATTCATTGGTTTCATGTGTTTGTTTAAGTATGATTCATTACAAATCTTTTATGTCATGATTTGTTATAACAAAACAATACATTGAATGTGTACTTTCGACCTAAATATTATAATTTCTTTCTAGCTTTGCTTTAGTTTAGTTGTAAATAAACAATATATTGTTTTTTCAGGCCATTGGTTTGTTGGGAAAAATCACTTCTTTGCTGTAGCTAACACAAAAGAGTCCCGTAAAGATGAAAGGTACAGATGTTTCCTCAAGAACCGTGATGATGATCTCTATATTGGAGCATCAATAACACCAGAATGTAACAAACTGAAGACTGTTGAGAAATCCCCAGAAAGATACAGAATCACCCCAGTCAAAGTATGTATTGAAAATCAATTTTACTATTTAGTCTTTATTTTATTAGCCTTTGTAAATATTTTGTTCATTTCTATCATATTTTTGTTGTTTATGATACTTCAAAGTCTTACATAAATGGATAAAATCTGTATTACTCTGACTAGGACTGCTGTTGGTATCCTAAATTGTAACTCAATTTAGTCATAAATATATTTTCATTTTAAGTCTGACATAATACAGTGTAAAAAAATAATTGTATTATTTACAGGTTGAAGTAGTGGAGCCTGGTTGTCATTTACCTAAAAACTTTTCTGGCCAGTGGATCAACACTGCCAATATTGATGCGGATGTCTTCATCAATGAAACTCACATCATAGAGACTTACTACCCTGATGAGGGTAGATATAGGAGGACTATTTATGTCTGCAGGTAACTAAAAAGCAACCTTTATTTAGATGTTCCTGGTTCGACTCTTGGGTAATTGGTGATTACATTACAGAGTACAAAGTTGCAAAGAACCATACTATGCCAATTGTATCTACAATGTTAAGATGACAATGTACGCATACAATGTTTTGATTGATACTTAAATAACATGTATAGCTAAGTGTGTAACTTAAACTTTATCATTCATTACAATAAATATTGACTGGCAAGTTATATGTTTATAATTGTTTCTGAATTTATGAAAATATGTGTTTTTTACAGGGAACAACGTGACAGTCGCGTGATGATGGCTCGATTGACAGTAGATGGATGTCAAAAGGATTATATGTGCTTCGACTTTGTGCCCCAACATCACAATGTTATCAGGTAAATATACTTTGATTATTTTTTATATAAATGCCAACACGTTTTACCACCCGTCACGATAGGTGCTGACTATACACCGCAAGGGAAATTTTCGTGAAAGTTTATTTCTTTTTAGGTATAAATTGTTACGTATCTTAAATAAATCATAGATTATTCACAGATAATCATCTTATAAATTAGTAAACTTGTCAAATCAATCCCTTTACTTCTTTGTTTCGATTATTATATAGGCGGATTGTAATAACAATATAATTTCAATTACAGATACAGAAAAGGAATAGCGATGATCCAGAACAATTTCCATACGGTCTGCTCTTGGGTGCAATTCCCTAACAAAGAGAAGTGGCGCTACGACCTGTTCCTCAAAAAGGACCCAGTGCCCATCCGCTGCCCTGTCGCTGGCAAATTCAACTTCACACAAAAAGGAGAGGTGAAGTTCGAAACTAGAATCCTAGGTGGCGTTACACTAAGTCCCAGACCGAACTTGTATTGCAAACAAAATATATCAGACTTCTCCGTCTGTGATACTGATCAAAAAACCATGGCTATTAAAGAGAACTACTGCCTCACTGTGGATCATTTGGGAAGGCCAGTGGATATATACAGTGATCCTGATTATAAAATGAAGTGTGTTGGGTATTGGAAGGAGAATTTGAAGTCTTATTTGATTACGTATGATGAGTTGGACCCGTTCTCTAAGTACAGATGCTGGGTGTATCAGAGAGCTGATTTGAATCGGTAAGTTCTTACTATTATATTATGACTATTATATTAAGAATATAATAGTCATTTGATCCCTCCTTTTGCGATGACCAGTACTTAAGGTTTTCTAAGACCTCTTTAGCTCTACCTAATTAGGTTGTAATATTACTTGGTACCTGGCTTATATAACTCAGTGTCAAATAGATTCCATTAGCCTTAAAATTACCTCCTAACATTTATTAACCATAGTCTTCACCTAAAACATGCTTGCAACAAAGGCAATTAGTAAGCAAGCAAGCAATTAGTTTAGCCAGAGACTAATTACGAGAAAACTTTTCTTTTGCAGCGTCCTAATGTCCCAAGCTCTGGGTCCGTACTGCAACCTGAACCAAGACGTGACGTCATGGAACTACACAGAGGGCGCTGCAGTGGCCCTCGAAATGGAGGAGTACGAAAGGGAGAGGGACCAGTGTCCCATGCATTTTGATGACGGCACTGACCCCTGGTCGACGGTTGAGAACTACGTTAAGGTATTCGAGTTTTCCTACTCGTTTTGGAGACGTAATAGTGCGGTAATTTTTGGTTTGGGCCTCAACACGGTGATTGTAGGTTTTGTAGTACACTTATTACAGTAATTTTGCGGTCAATGGATATTGTGAATCTTAGAAGTGTAGATTGTAGTTGTAGATGGTATAAATGTTCTGCAATTTATATAATTTGTATTGTGTGTGTCAAACGAAGAGCAATGTAGTCAATTATTCGGTCACGTAATATTATTTGTGTCTCTAACACTAACTATGTATTATTATTGAATTGTAGTTAAGAATATGCAATGTAAGTTAAGATTTTAATTTGTCAGGTTTTATTTTTTCTCGATTAATAGCAATGACACAAAATACTCTATATCATATACATCTGTTGGTGATAAATCTTTTTATATCACATAATAATAATATGCATTCCATATTTTAAAGAAATACTCCGTCCTTTTTACGAATAATGTGCAATTGAGCAATTTACAATATATTTAGGAAAGTAGAATATATATATAATGAATAGCAATCTTTCTATTACAATAGTAATTGCAAAAGGCAGAAAACAAAAATCCACTACCAGTGCCTTAGTATTATCATTTATTTATAATTTTACCCGTCCACATAGCTTTAGGAAATAACTTAGATTTTAAGTGAAATTAGACTTACTTTTTACACATATTTAATAAGTATTATTAAACAATGTTTTGTTTATAAAAACTTATGGCCATATATTTGTGTAACCAATGTTTAATATTCCGTCCATTCATGACATTTATACTTTTTTATACTCTTAAATAAATGATTTTTAATTACTTCTTTTATGGTTTTATTTTAATGTAATATACAATACTAACTAACACAATACGAGCAACCATAACCATCCTACCCAATATCTTAGTGATGATGCACAATTCACAGTGAACACTATACAGGGTGGCGCATTCAAAACGGTCAGTATGGGAAAGTCTGAAACCATAAGAGATACGAAGATTTGTTCTTAGGATAAAAACTGTATTCATACTTTCTTTGAAAAAACAACTGTATCCAGTACGGGAATCGAATCGAATATTCATTTTCGACACTGGATACAGTTGTTTATTCAAAGAAAGTATGAATGCAGTTTTTCTTTTTGTCAAAATCGGTGACATGGTTCCTAAGAACAAATCTTCGTATCTCTTATGGTTTCAGACTTTCCCATACTGACCGTTTTGAATGCGCCACCCTGTGGAGTGAGATGTATGCTCTCTTGTCAGAGTGTTATCTTTGGGTTAAATCAAAGTTAATTTACGGAAATACCTGATATACGATTTACGACACAGACACTGGCTGCTGCATTAAACAACATTTAAAAATTTTAGTAGATTTCTAATTTAAAGAAATTTTCATTCTAATCATTGACTGAGGTCATTGGAGATTATTTCATGAGAAAATGAAATAGTATGCAAAGATTTGTGATTACATAGGGCAGCAGGGGTACAGGGTATTCTGGTGTATATATTTCATTGATAATCCTATTTCCAGTGTTTTTATTGAATGAAAGCAATTAATGGAATATTTTGATATGCTTGAACAAAGAAATGATGCGCCTAGCCAAGAGTCTGCAGCTTTACTGGAAAATCTTATTAAAACTCACAAGCAGATCACTACTACCATACATACATACACTCACGCCTGATTTCCTGTAGAGGGGTAGGCAGAGATCCTGGATCCCCATTTGTCCCGATCCTGAATGACCACTTTCGCTTTATTGACACTCATACATCTTCTCATACACATTCGGCGGTTATAGGTACTCCTAACGTCACCTTTTTTCAATATAGCGTCTATCTGAATGTTATATGTCTAACTATTATTAATCCATATTAACGTTACTGCCCTTCCACTTCACTCATATATGTTCCTTTTGTCAATCTGCAATCATGCAACATAACATGTCCAAACTCCAAACCATGGAAGCATGCTCTTTTCAATCTTAGTCACTATATGTTCTTTCAAACCGCAACCTTCCCTTATCACACTATTTTTAATTCTATCATTCAATGTGACTCCTAACATGCTTCTCAGTGACCGCATTTCGACGGCATTGATTGTACTTTCACGCTTCTTTTGCCATACTCAACTTTCACTACCATAAGTCAATGTTGGAATCAGCATAGCCCTATGGATAGCCATACGTGCCGATTGAGAAACCAACTGGCTACCCATAACACTATATATGGCCCCGTTAATCTTATTACCTGCACACACTCTATGTTCAATATCTCCCTCACACTTTCTGTTTTTATTAGTAAGTAATATTAGTAAATACTACCATCATAGTGCAAATCAATTTGCATGGGAAAATGAACTCAATGCCTAATTTCAAACACTAAGGATACATAGTGTTCTATCTGTTATGCTTTTTGAGTTAAACCATTATGTTTTTATATTGCAATGGAAAACATGTCCGTTTTAATTCTTTCATAAAGTGTGTAGTAGTGTCTTGTATAAATTAAAAATAGTGTGATAAGGGAAGGTTCTGGTTTGAAAGAAGATGTAATTATTAAGATTGAAAACAGCATGCTTTGGACATCATATGTGAATGTGATTGGTACGTAGGTACGCCTGCCTAATAAGACATGATAGTCAAATAGACTCCATATTGAAAATGTTGGGTGACATTAGAAGTACCTTTAACCATCGAGTGTGTATTTAATGACCTCCGTGGGGCGATTGGTTGAGCACCTGAACACCAATCATGAGGTCCTGGATTTGATTCCCCATGGAGGCAGAGTTACGAAATACGCTTTTCTTCTGCTTTCCAGTCTGGTTGTTGATTATATATGCTATATATGTATTTATCTGTATATATTTCTTAAATATATGTTGACTAGTACCCTTAACACAAGTCTTAAAGGAACTTACTAAGGAGCTAGTTCAATTGGTATAATAAAGTCCTAAAAAAAACTGTGACAATAAAATGAAAGTGGTTTATCACAATTGGGACAAATGAGGATCTGTAATCTATGCCTACACCTCTACAAGGAAATGGGTGTGATGTATGTGTGTATCCATAAATCACCTCCTACAGACAAAATTGACATGCAATGCTCATTTAAAAGGATAATGGCTTTGTATGTTTAGATTAGTAAGTAACATGTTCCCTTCAAAACAAAACACGAACAAAATTTAGTCTTAAATTAGTTTATTAT